>JBBPMD010000007.1:0-110669 GCA_038090095.1 Zangia roseola
GTCTGACGGAATTATACCTGTGGCACATGGTGTGTATCAATATAAACAGTTTATAAAGCATATGGTTATTAGTCAGTTTATAAGGGTTTACAAAGGGCTTATCAGAAAATTTGGATTCATGTGATGCTCAACCCTCCATTGGCGAACAGCACCAGTCTTGTCTCCACCTACAAGGACGCCATCTGGCTTGAAGGTGACACAGAACAAGTTCCTTTGATTCGTGATTTCGATTTCTTTTGCACCTGGATCACGGCGGGGTGGTAAGACTCTAAAATTCAACCAATCAGCTCGCAAAACTTATACGGACTCATTGTATCTGTAGTCTGAGGCTGTCTTTATGTTTGAGTGTAAGCAACCAGGTGCAGATAAGACACTTCAAAACTGACTGAAATTAGGTAAAGGTAATCGATCAAAAAATGACACAGCGAATTGTGAGGTAAGTATTTTCGTTGGGAACTATACGATCAGACCTGACATGAACTTGAAAGAGAAGACAACAAAAGATAAATATCATACTACTTCCAAAACCTCTACATGGACATCCCTTGGGACGTTGTTTCCCATCCCGGTGATGGAGATCTGATGATCAGCAGCAACTCGCTTGTATGCGCCGTCCGGTTGTTTCAAGAGCAACAGGGCGCTGAAAGGCTGTCCCAAATGTGCGATTAACTTCAGGGCCTGCATGTAGACATCTGCGTCTGAAGAGGTGGTTGGGACTTCCTCGATCATCGAAGCTTGCACTAACCCGGCGTCTTTTTCCGCGCCACTATCACCCATGTTCGATTCTACGTCAGAGTCCGAATTGTCCCCTTCCCATAAGCCACCGCTGCGGGGCTCACAAAGCAGGTGGATCCATGGGTTCACGAAAACAAGTTTCCGTGCATCCTTCAGCGGGAGTGAGTCTGCAGTTGTGAAATCCACATCCCCAAGGGAAGCAGTCTTTGCACGATATGAATTTCCTTGTTCCCTTTGGAGCATTCTCACGCGGAACACGATGGACGGCAGGAGCAGGCGAAAGTGGGTGAACCGTACTGGTTGCAAGCGGCCCTGCAACTGTAAGTCGCCACAGCATCAACGACGGGGAAGATAGTTCGTAGCTCTGTGGTTCGCCTTTCTAATTCTTCTCCGCTCAGAGAAGGAAGAACAAGCTCGGTTTGACCATAAACAACTGGAGAGTTAGGAAGGGAGGTGTTACACATGGATGATCTTCCGGTCCACGCAAGCAGCGTCACTTCGCCTGACCATGTTATGATCTTTTGCAGAACGTGACCATGGGCAGCTTCCCTTTCGTCCTCAGGTAATGGAACGACCATCTTTTGGAGAGTCTCCCCAATCTCCTTGATGGATCCAGAGGTGTACAATGTTTCACAGAGGCGCTGCCACGCGATGGACTCGAGGTTCTGGAACTGCCAGTTGGATATCTTGGAAGCCAGTGAGTATACATAAAATTTCACTCTGGGAGGGTAGGGGAACATACGATAGATATCGTCATCAAAGGACCGCGTTCATCGGGAGTGAAAGGTGTCTTCGTAAGACCGAGAGTTTGAACGGCATCTTCGTAGTCCCCTTGTTTCAGGTACATGTTCCCAAGAACCTACTGAGAATATTAGGATCGATGTTTCTGACCGGTGTTACGTAGTTGGTACGGACCTGGAAGTAGTAATCTTCTGTCATATCATCTGCAACGGCAGTGATCAAGCCACGAAGGCGTGATATCGCGTCATTGCGTTTGTTGCATGTGAACACGAGTACAGACTAGTATGAGACACATTCAGCACAGTGCGTATAACATATGCCGCTACTCATGCACCTTGATGACCAAGAGAAGGTCGATATCGCCTGAATTGCAGCCGTGAAATACCAGGTCAAACTCTTGAAGCGCAGCTTCTTCTTGACCTCCACTGGCGAGTATGATGCACCTAGCTATCTGGCCGATAGGTGACCGCCTGATCTTGAGGGACTTTGCACGATGGAAGTAAACATGATGCTATAATAGTAGAGGATTTAAATCTACCGTCTCAGCATCCTCAGTTGCTGTTTTCCATTCTCTAAGGTGCGCCCGCACGAGAGCCCTAGTCGCAAATACATCATGGCTGGGATTCGAGGATTGTGCGATTTCATCTGACAATATCGATTCTGTCATTTTTGGATCGTCCAGTACCCACCATTTGAGTACGGTCTCACTAACTCGTATCAGTGGAAGCTGAGAAAACCAAGGGGCAACAGGTAGATGGAAATAACGTTCGGGAAGAACTTCCTGAAGTTTGTGAACAGTGATTTTCGTGTCATGCCCACATGCAAGGTGTCTCCCATCGTGAGAAATAGCAATGCAATTAATGACGCCAGCATAATCGATGCGAGTTATCTCTTTGCAAGACTGCAGATCCCAAAACGAGACTTGCGAACCAGCAGAACACGCCACGAATTTGCCCCAGGTTACCATGGACACTCTTTCGTTCTTCGTGTCATGAATGGTCCACTCTGGACAAGAGGAGGTAGATGTGTCAAGGCAGGTGATCTTGCCCGGGGAGGCGGCAAAGAGTTGTCGGCCATCCATAGACCAAGCAAGCGGCGTAGCTGCGGCCCGTGCAACACCTGCTGGGATTTCGAGTAGCTTGTCTCCGGAGTGAGTATCATAGATGCCAACAAGACGGGATAGTGTTACGGTAGCAATTCGACTTGTGTCGGGAGAAAACTTGACATCAATAACATGACCATTGTGCAGCAGGGGAGGAATGAGTCTGACACCAGAAGTCATGTCAAAAATACGAACAGTCTTGTCATGAGATCCAGAGGCAAATCGTTTGGAATCGCTTGATACATCCACCGTGCAGATAAAACCAGCATTCTTTTCGTGGTCTGTAACCTCGAGTACGCGTTGGTGTGTAGCTGCGCTCCAGACGACAACAGAGCTTCCTGACCCACTGGTCACTATCCACTGACCATCTGCCGACACAGCAACAGCATAGACAGTCCCATCGGATTTCATCACCGAACGACTGACCTCCACGCTGTCCCCGACCCTGCACTGATGGACAGCACCAGAATGATCGGCACCCATAAGGACACCATCTGGCCTGAAGGCGACAGACATGAAATTACTTGCATTTGTGATTTCGATTACTTTTGAGCCTGCGCCATGTGAAGTATCAAGACTCTGGATCACGGGCAGTTGTCTCAGAACCATACCCACCCATAGTGTTGACAACTGTTAGGATCGCTAAGATTCAGAGCCACGGCGCTGAGACAACATGGGCTAGAATAGGGAGCTAGACAATATGTACATGCATGCAAGGATGGTAAATCATACCTAGCACAGGGAAGTACGATGCTAAGAAACAGGGAATACGGACTTGGACTACAACGATACCATTTTAGTGCTGACTAAGAAAGACCCATCAAGTGCACGGACCAGGCGGATACTGGACCGTCTTTCTACCTGAGTCTCTGCGGGAGACTAACTGGACCCTATGCTACGTGCAGGATTATCATGCCTCAGAAATAGAATTCGACTATGAACTATCACAAGTACGTCGTCAGTCGTACAAACGCTGCATTGTGATATTCTCAATACCAGTGCCCCGAACACTAGTCCGTGCCCTAGCGACAAATAACGCATGACAAGGGTTTCTAGAAATGAAGACTAACTACTCAACGGTTTACAACGGGGGTTTGTCATGGGGTGAGTTGTGATCACGGCGAGTCAGTGAAGTCAGTGACCACTCTGCCCGTTCTCGGACGATGTCATACTGTTAGCACTGCAAAAGTAAATGCAAAGTTCCGGTGACAGCGAAACTCAGTCATTCTCCGTGGTCCAACAGAGGGAAAAATGAACACCCGACGCTACAAGATGGACGCGTAGCAGCTTCGAACCATAGGGTGGTACGTACCCATTTCAAGAGTGTGGACAGTGATTCGCCTTGTGGCCAGGGATACTTGGGACAAAAAGACAGGCACTATGATCGTCCAGTTATCCCTGGCCTTCAAAAGAGGAACCGAATGCGGGAGGTTAGTGTTTACGTGGACAGTGAGGCAACTAGTTGGTTCGATTTTTGACCACAAACGGTGCATTGTTGTCGTTCTAGGACAGCCGAGGCACGTGGCGGACCTAGAACTTAGTCCGTGCATTAGGAAGCGGAGTGGCGCGTCTCTTCCTTGCCCAACTCGCTTCCTAGCAGCGCAGAGCACAGTACTCGCGGCACTCGGCGCTTTCCCTCTTTCTTGCCCCCACCCACCACTCCCTCTCGCAGAGCAACCCCCAACTCTCGTTCAACACTCCAATTGTCCGTTGCCCGCGCCACGCCAGGTAGAGCATGACGCTTCTGCTCGGTGCCCAGCCCACCCTCGCAGCTAGCTCTCCCTGGCGTAGTGTAGCCTCGGGCCGGAAAGCCTCCGGCTTTCGCCCAACCCTTTAGCCTATAACTCATATATATATTTTGTCACTAGATACAACCGTACAAAGTATATTCCATTCCTTCTAACTGAACACGTTAGCGTAAAACATGCACGGATGATGACGTCAAGTCACACGGCAAAACGAAGCAGAAAGATCACGACTTCAAAGTCACACCAGGATTACGGAGACGTAGCACGAAAATGTTACACTCGGGCTGAATACAAAGGCACAAAGTAGAGTTATGTACGTAGATCGAGTGTGTACCGAATTCGTTAAACGATTTCCAATACCTCCACACGGATATCTCTTGGAACATTGTTTCCCATCCCGGTGATGGAGATCTGGTGATCAGCAGCGACCCGCTTGTATGCACCATCCGACTGCTTCAAGAGCAACAACGCACTAAAAGGTTGTCCCAAACGTGCGATCAACTGCAGGGCTCGCATGTACATGTCCGTGTCCGGACTCGGAGCGGTAGGTGGAACTTCCTCGATCATCGGTGTGTATACCATTCCCGCATCAACTTCTGCAATACTCTCCACATCCGAGTCTGATTCTGCGTCCGAGTCCGAGCTGTCCCCTTCATGTATGACGCCACCATGAGCCTCGCGAAGCAGGTGGATCCATGGATTTACGAAGACGAGTCTCCGTGCTTCCTTCGGTATGAGTGAATCAGCCGTGGTGAATTCCACGTCCCCAAGTGCAGCAGTCTCCGCACGATAAACATTTTCTTGTTCCCTTCGGAGCCTCTTCACACGAAACACGATGCATGGCAGGAGCAGGCGGAAGTGGGTGAATCGCACCGGCTGTGAGCGTGTGACCCAGCGGTACGTCACAAGGGCCTCGGCAAGAGGGAAGATGGTCCGTAACTCTGCCGTTCGCCTTTCCAGTTCTTCTCCCTCAAGGGGCGCCAGAGTAAACTGAGTGTTGCCATAAATAGTTGGAGAGCTAGGAAGGCAACTGTTACAGCTGGATGGCGTTCCAGTCCACGCAAGTAACGTCGTGTCGCGTGAACGTGTTATAATTGCCTGCAGGATCCGACCATGTGCAGCCTCTTTTTCGTCTTCGGTTAAGGGGTCAACCATCTTGAGAAGTGTCTCCCCGAGCTCCTGGACGGATCCAGAGGCATACAAATTCTCGCATAGGCGCTCCCATGCAACGCGTTCAAGGTTTTCAAAGTCCCAATTGAATATCTATCTTTGACCCTGGTCAATATACGCCACGATAGACTGTCAAAACAACATTCACAAAGGAGATTGTCGTTAGAGAACCACGTTCTTCAGAAGTACAAGGGTTCTTTACAGGCCCGAGTGTCCGCACAGCATTTTCGTAGTCCCCTTGCTTCAAGTACATGTTTCCTAAGGCCTACAGGAAAGATTAGTAATGGTGCCGTCTTCAGTTATGTGTTGTAGGCACTTGGAAGTAATAGCCTTCATTCGTTTCATCACCAGGAGTGATCAGACGATGAAGGCGTGATATTGCTTGTTTACGTTTGTCGCACACGAATACAAGAATAGACTAGAAGTGGTGTTCAGCAAATTCATACGATATACTAGTACGCGCATACCTTAATGACCAAGAGAAGCTTGACATCACTTGGATCGGAGTCTCGAAATGCCAAATCAAAATCATCAAGTGCGGCTTCCGGTTCGCCATCACTGGCGAGGGCGACAGACCTCGCAATCTGGCCGATAGGGGACAATTTGATCTGAAGAGACTTCGAAGAGCCGCACGTAAATATGGAGGAAGTAAAGGAGGGAATATAAATTACCGTTTCAGCGTCCTTGATTGCAGTTTTCCATTCTCCCAAATGTGCTCGTACAAGTGCCCTGGCCGCATATGTGTAATGGCTCGGATTGGAACGCTGTGTAATCTCCTCCGACAATATCGACTCGGTTTCCATGTGCTTTCCCACCATCCATGATTCCATTACCGCATCACTCATATGTACGAGTGGAAGGCAGGAGACCTTACGAAGGTATTGTTCGGGAAGAAACCCTTCGAGACTGTGGACTGTGATTCCCGTGCTATGTCCGCATGCAAGGTATCTCACATCGTGAGAGACAGCAATGCAATCAACGTCTACAGTATGTTTGATGAGCTGGCCTATCTGTTCGTGTGAAGTGGAATCCAAAAATGAGACCGATGAACCTGCAGAACACGCGATGAATTTGCCACAGGTTACGATGGACACTTTTGCGCTACTCTTGTCGTGAATCGTCCATTCTGAGTGAGCAGATGTAGATGTATCAAAGCAGGAGATCTTGCCTGTTGAAGCAACGAAGAGCTTTTGGCCGTTCGGGGACCAGGCGAGGGGAGTGATAGGCGCCCACCGCGCCGCGATTGGGATTTCGAACAGCTTTTCTCCGGAACAAGTATTATAGATCCCCACAAATTGGTGGTTTTGCGTAACTGTAGCAATCCGAGTTGCATCTGGAGAAAACTTGACACCAGCGACCTCGTCCGGATGTGGTAGAGGTGGAATGAGTCTCGCACCAGAAGCGATGTCAAAAATCCGCACAGACTTGTCGTGGGATCCAGAGGCGAACCGCTTTGAGTCGTTTGACACGTCGACTGCGCAAACATAACCCGGACGGAGTTCATGATCTCTAACCTCAGCTACTCGTTGGTGGGCGGCTGCACTCCAGACGATGGCCAAGCCTCCTGCACCACTGGTCACTATCCATCGACCATCTGCCGACACAGCGATAGCGTAGACGATTCCGTCAAATTGCATCACAGATCCACCGATCTCCGCCGTGATTCCATCCTCGACCCTCCACTGGCGGATGGCGCCAGAACGGTCTGCGCCCACAAGGACACCATCTGGTTTGAAAGTCGTACATGTTGTATTGCTTATACTCGTGATTTTCATTGCATTTGTATCTGGATCATGTGGACTATCAAAACTTTGGATGCTATGAGGACGTCTCACGAAATTGTGCGTACCCATTGGTATTGACGGGGGTCTGAGGTTACTCTCGGTGTCGGGGAATAAGGCTAAGTGTGGCGTCTTCTCTCTGGCACAGATAAGCCATCGTCCCTATGACACGTGTAAGATTACCCTGTTTAGGAATAGAAAATCAAGTGGGGGAGAGTTGGTGTTGTCGGTACTTTGAATTCCGAATATTGAAGATACTCCAATATAAAGATGCTTATCAGAGGGAGGAGTGGTCTACTTGTAGTGAGAGCACTATATACCATTTTATTCGCCTTAGCAAAGCAGAACGGACATTCCAAGACCCGGAGACAGGTTGTACCAAACTACCCATAATATTATGTTTGAGCAGGGGGCAAGATGGAAATGCATGTGGGATGCATGAGCAACGACGGAACAGTCGAGGATGACGCGTGACGCACCCAAACCGTCTCCAGGACCTCCTAACACACCTGGCGAGTCCATGCACCGTACATACGAACCCACACGCGTCAGCCTCAAGAGGCGGTGATTAGCATGAACAAGAAAGGAGCACATGCCAGCGGTAAAGCACACATGTCCAGGACATTATATGAAAAGATGCTATAAATCGATCCGAGATGCTGAAAAACGCGGCAAACATGAGCGAAAACATATGACGCAGAGGGTGGAAGAGGACTTACCGAATGCCCAGTGACGCCGCCATACAAATGACTTGCCAAGTATCAGATACTTCCAGAATGTCATGAAAACAGTGTGGGCGATAACGAGTGCATCACGAACTACAATATTGATAATGGCGACACGGCAAGCGATAAACTGGAAGTAACCATAGCGTGTTGAAATGCCCAAAGAACGAGACTAACCTGGGACGCCAAGTCGAAAGGGATGAGTCTAGTCGAGATGGAAGATCACCAGACCACAGAAAGGTCGATGATCGGAGTGCCAAATAAATGGCGGCAAAAGTAGCGACGCGGCATAAAATGTGACAGGTCTCAAGTTAAAGTTGGGCAATGGACACGCAAGCATTCAATCCGACAGTAGTACTGTGGAGAGTGGTATTTACTGAGCCTAATATTTGGCATACGTTTCCTCTGCTAAGTTCGAACTCCCGCCTGTAACATTTGAGACACAGCCTTTTCCCTCACTGCCAGAACTACGGGAGTTCAAGCTTGAAAGGTTCAACTAGAGGTCAATCGGCAGTCCGCTCTCCAATCATAAGAAACGAACACTCGGTCGTCATTGGCACTCGGCCTGCGTATGTGTCCGCAATGTTCAGAATACAGAAACTGAATGACAAAGAGATAGCGAGATATTGCAAAAACTGTAATTTCTGCTTCGGTTGGTCTCCTACATCTGTCGTAGGGCGCGTGACACAATCTGATCTGTGCCGCAGAGACTCATCACCCTGTTATCCCCCGTTATCCCTTCTCAGTTCTCCTGGGAACATAATGAGTACGTGCAAACATCGCAGCACAATCACTTGTAAAACGGAGTTCTGACAGTCTCGCCATTACTCAGACACTAAGCCCATAGAAATCGCAAATCAGTATATCATTTTCAGTCTCAACTTTAAGCCACACAGTGCCGACTTCGTGACCGCCGATTCCTCTGGTGCGCTCCGTCAATGGAATGCTATTGATGGGATGGAGGCCGCTCTGTCAGCGATGAATGGAGGCGGGAAACTCTACGCTGTAGTTGTGTCGGCAGATGGCAAATGGATAGTGAGTAGCGGATCGGGGAATAAGGTCACCGTCTGGAACGCTGCCACTCGAGGAAGAGCAATTGAAGTTACGGAACACACCACACATATTTACACTCTGGACGTATCAAGCGATTCCACACGCTTTGCCTCCGGATCCAGTGACAATACCGCCCGGATCTTTGACATCGCTTCTGGAATCAGACTCATCCCTCCTTTGCACCACGCGGCGAGCGTCACTGGTGTCAAGTTTTCTCCTGACGGAAGTCGAATCGCTACAGCCACATATCGCCATCCATTCGTGGGCATCTATGATGCTCGTTCCGGAAGCAAGCTGTTTGAAATCCCAGTCGCCGCTCAGCGGATGCCCTCCAGTCCGCTTTCCTGGTCCTCTGATGGCGAACGACTCTTCGCCGCTTCCCCAGGCAAGATCACCTGCCTTGACACGTCTACAACTTCTTGTTCGGAATGGCCCATCCATAATAACGGCGACCGAGTATCGATTGTGACCAGCGGTACATTCATCACATGTTCCGCAGGTTCATCGGTCTCGTTTTGGGATTCCGCTTCACACCAGCAAATAGGCCACCTTAACAACAATGACAATGACGTTCGCTGTATTTCTGTCTCTCACGATGCGAAATACCTTGCATGTGGGCACGACACGGGTATCACAGTTCACAGCCTCGAAAATTTTCTTCCACAGTGTTACCTCTATGCAGCGGGGCTCGCCCGATTACTACTAGTGCCACTCATACGAGTGAGTGCCACAGCCTTCGAATCATGGGTGCAAGGAAACCCGACGGAGGCTGAAGCGATCTTATCGGATGAGATCGCGCAAAGTTCGAAGCCAAACCACAACGCGCTTGTGACAAGGGCGCTTTTTCGGACGCATTTGGGAGAATGGAGAACAGCACTCGAGGACACCGAAATGGTTATATTCCATTGCCTGCTGTAATGCTTCATATTAATTTGTGTCTGTATAAAGTCCTTGCAAGTCAAGCAGTCTCCAATCGGCCAGATCGCAAGATGCATTGCTCTCGTTGGTGTAGGTGAACAGGAGGTTGCACTGGACGAACTCGATTTGGTGTTCTGCAAGTGCGACCCAAGCGATATTGAACTTCTCTTGGTCATTAATGTACGTGCACAACATACTCCAAGTACTTAGTGCACTGAATGAAGATTGCTCCGTCCAGTCTGTCCTCATGTTCATGTGGAACAAACGCAAGCAATCGATGTCACGTCTTCGTCGCTTTATCGACTGCTGTGACGAAAGGATGAAAGATGTTTGCCTTCAGGTATGTACTATACGGGTCTCTCCAACTTCGCTAAGGCCTCCAGTAGGTTCTCGGCATGATGTACCTGAAACAGGACGACTATGAAAATGCTGTACAAACACTGGATTCTGTTAAGCACGCATTTACTACCGAAGAGCGGGGCCCATTGATGTCGATTTTCATTGTAAGCTTCTTCTCGATTCATACCATAATTATAATATACGTGTATTCATTCGCGTTGAAGATATTCAACTGGAACTTCGAGAACCTCAAATTGATTGCGTGGAAACGCCTCTGTGAATCATTGTATGTGTCTGGGTCTGTGAAGGAGCTTGGCGATACTCTTGTCAAGATGGTCAACCCGTTACACGAGGACGAAAGGGAACCCGCACACGGTCGCATCTTGCAGGAGATCATAACCCGATCAGGTGAAGCGACCTTGCTCGCGTGGACCGGCAAGCCATCCAAATGTAACAGCTCCCTCCCCTGCTCGCCAGCCGTTTACAGCCAAACCCATATTACACTTCCGTTGCTCGAAGGAGAGCAGCAGCAAAGGCGGATCGACGAATTACGGGCAATCGTTCCGCTCGCAGATGCTCTAATGGCCTATGGTTCGGTTACCCGCTCGCAACCAGTCCGATTCGCTCACTTCCGCCTTCTTCTTCCTTCCATCATCTTCCGCGTAGAAAGCCTCAGAAAAGAACAAGGGGATGTCTATCGTGCAGAGACGGTAGGGCTTGGGAATGTCAAATTCACGACGGCGGACTCTCTTCCGCTCAAGGAACCACGGAAACTCGTGTTTGTGCACCCGTGGATCCATCACCTCCGGGAGTCTCCGGCCATATGGGGGGACGAAGATGATCAGAGATCGGACCTCCAGTCAAACAGACATGGTGGCGGCAGCACAGAGTCAGATGCTGACGTAGAGCTGGTGAACGAGTCAATGATCGAGGAGGTCCCGACCCCTCCTACCTCGGGCACGGATGTGTACACACGGGCCCTGCAGTTGCTTGCACATCTGGGACAGCCTTTCAACGCCCTGTTGTTCTTGAAACAGGCGGATGGTGCGTACAAGCGGGTTACTGCTGACAATGAAATCGCTGTTCGTGGGATCGAAGACAATGTTCTGAGGGATGTACGCGTCGAGGTTTTGGAAGTATTGTGATCCCTTGGCTTGTTTCCTACTCGTACTTGGCTTGCTGGCTCATGACATGTATTCAAGATTTTCTTCTGTACAACTTGGAAGGTTTTCGTGACAAGATTCACATACGTATTCGCATGCACGACTCTGCGTATCGTGACTACATCAAATGGCACTCCAGTTATCTAAAAAGGTAATCGGTGTCCCCACTGGCATAACACCGAGACAACATCAGGTTATTGGCACCAGAATATGAATGGACAGGAAGGTCCGCTTGGGACTCAGGCTATCGTTGGTCCGTTCTGGATAGCGGGCAATCCTGCAGAGCACACGGTCATGGTCTGCAATACAGATCGACGATCGACGACGTACCTGTTACTATATGTACACCATTGATACAGATCACCAAATGACTTTGAACGGTTCACCTACACATCTGACGACTTTATTTCTCTCGGTTTCGTCGTAACGTAATTTGTCTCCTTAACGTCCATCTTCACGGGCGGCTTCAGGGTCTTCGTTGAGGCCGAGGCTGACCTACAAATTAATCAAATACCACTGGCCTCTTTGGTCCCGGTGTCATAAGTTCGAACAGTCGAGTACACCCTAAGGAGTCAACGACACCATGGACCCTCATGAATCGTAATTAAAATGGGTCAGAGAAAGGTAGCGTGTAATAAAAGCACGACGCACCATTTTATTCTCGGACGTCCGGAACGTAGTAATCCGGACTGATACTTACTTCGAGATCAACAAGTGAGCGCCTTGACCGCACGCACCAGCATCACCAAGCACTACCGGCAATTTCCGATGTTCGTGCGAAACACGGGCCTCAGGGCGTAACTGTCGGGTGGCACAACCGCAAGACCCCAGCGACCCTCACCTGCGCTATACAGGGACGTCTACCCGAACATCAAGACTATCCTTTCTACTAGAAATATGATGGGTACGTGCCAATATCCCAAGATAATCACTTGCGATGACAGTTTCGCCATCGTCCAGGCACGAGGGCCATCGAAATTGGATATCAGGATATTATCTGTCTCGACTTTAAGCCAGATAGTGCTTATTTCGTGGCCGCCGATCGTTATGGCTCTCTGCGTCAACGGAGTGCCAGTGATGGGGTAGGGGTCAGTCAGCCTGCGATGAAAGTGAATGGGCATATCAGTGCTATGGTTGTCTCGGCCAACGGCCAATGGATAGTGAGTGGTAGCCCAAGGGAAAGGATAACCGTCTGGAACACAGTCACCCAAAAAAAAGCAATTGAAGTCACAAAAGGTTACCGTGGTTTGGCACTCGACATATCAAGTGACTCTACGCGATTCGCCTCCGGATTAACAGACAACACCGTCCGGATTTTTGACATTACCTCTGGAATCGAACTTATCCATCCGCTGTGGCACCAGGACACTGTCATTGGTGTCAAATTTTCTCCGCATGGGGATCGAATTGCTACGGCCACGAATGCGGGCATCCGTGTCTATGATACTCATTCTTGGGACAGACTGTTCGAGGTCTCAGTCCCCGCTCTGCGGCCCGGCGCACCGCTTGCCTGGTCTTCTGATGGCCAGCAGCTCTTTGCTACTTCCGAGGGAGAGATCACCTGCCTTAACACAGTCACGCATTCTTGTTCGAAGTGGCCCGTCCACGAAGACAATAACCGTAGCTCCATCATTGTGACCAGTGCCAGGCTCATTGCACGCTCCGCGGGTTCATCGGTCTCGTTCTGGGATTCCACTTCGCATGAACAGATAGGCAAGATCATCGAACATGGCAGGGACGTGAGTTGCATTGCTATCTCTCACGATGCAAGATACCTCGCATGTGGACACAGCACAGGAATTACAGTTCACCGTCTAGAAGGGTTCCTTCCACAGCGCTACCTCGATGCAACCCGGGTCGTTCGGCTACCACTCGTGCGAGTGAGCGCCACAGTACTCGAGTCATGGATGCAAGGCAGTCCAATGAAGACAGAGGCACTTCTCTCGAGTGAGATCGCGCAATGGTCGGATCCAAGTCACGACGCGCTTGCAACTAGGGCACTTATTCGGTCACATTTGGGAGAATGGAGAACAGCACTTGAGGACGCCGAAAAGGTAATAACATGTTTTCTACTGTATTGGCCTAATGTCACTCACATCTGTGTAAAGTCCTTGCAGATCAGACAATCGCTAATCGGCCAGATCGCGAAATCCATCGCGCTCGTTGGTTTAGGTGAACAAGAGATCGCGCTGGACGACCTTGATTTGCTGATCTGCAAGTGCGACTCAAGCGATACTGAGCTTCTCTTTCTCGTTAAGGTACGTTTGTATTGTATTCCAAACATAATTTATTGAAGATCTGCCCTATCCAGTCTATTATCTTGTTCGAATGCAACAAACGAGGGCAGGCGGTATCACGTCTTCGTCACTTTGTCAATTCTTGCGACAAAGAGCTGAAATATGTTTGCCTCCAAGTGCGTACCATACATGTCGCAATGACACCGCTGACGTACATATAGGTTCTCGGGATGATGTACCTGAAACAAGAGGATTATGCAAATGCTGTACTGACACTTGGTGGTGTTTTGATGAGCCCGTTTACTACCGAAGAACGCGGTCCTCTGATGACGATCTTCATCGTAAGCTTTTGCTCAAGTGTGGCTTTGATATATTTCATTCGTTTTCAAAGATGTTCAATTGGAACTTCGAGAACCTGAAATCCATCGCGTGGGAGCGTCTTTGCGACACATTGTATGCGTCGGGGACCCCGAGGGAGGCTGGAGATACTCTTCTCAAGACGGCCAGCCCACTACCCGCGGATGAAGGAGAATCTGTACACGGTCGCACCCTGCAGGAGATCATAACCCGATCTGGTGACGTGACCTTGCTCGCATGGACTGGCAAGTCATCCGCGTGTAACAGCTGCCTTCCCAGCTTGTCAGCCGTCTATGGTCAACCCCAACTTACTCCTCCGTATATTGAAGCGGAGCAGTTGGACAGACGCATCGCCGAGTTACAGGCAATCGTTCCGCTCGCGGATGCTCTGATGACCTATGGTTCAATCACTCGCTCACCACCCGTTCGATTCGCTCATTTCCGCCTTCTTCTACCCTGTATCGTCTTCCGCGTGAAAAATCTCAGCAAAGGACAAGGGAATGCTTATCGTGCAGAGACGGCTGGGCTTGGAGACATCGAATTCACGACCGTTGATTCGCTTCCGCTGAAGGAGTCACGGAAACTTGTATTCGTGCACCCTTGGATCCATCACCTCCGGGAGTCTCGGGCCACGTGGGAGGATGAGGATCGCCGTGGATCGGACGTCGAGTTGATCACACATGGCGGCGCTAACGTAGAGTCAAATGCAGATGTAGAGCAGTCGATGATTGAGGAGGTCCCGCCTCCTACATCGGACACGGACGCGTACACACAGGCCTTGCAGCTGCTCGCGCATTTGGGACAGCCTTTCAGCACTCTTTTGCTCTTGAGACAGTCAGATGGCACATTCAAGCGGGTTGCTGCTGACCATGGGATTGTTGTTCGTGGGATCGAGGATGATTTTTTGAGGGATATGCGTGTCGAGTTTTTGGAAGTACTGTGATGTTTTGGCTGTTTCTTGCTGTTACTTTGTTCTGCTTGTTCGTAACATGCATCGTCGTACAAGGGTTCTCGAGTCTCACAAATGCGTCCATGCCCACCTGAACGGGTGAACCAGCCACTTTCGACCACTGTTAATTTGGTGGCTGAGCGCTGCGCATCCGAGTCCGAAGTTCGCAGCTTCACTTAACTCGAACCGGAACTGTCCCTGAATCACAGGATTTCAGGATCATGATAGCGTCCAGGGGTAAAGTGTCCGATGGTTATCGGAAGACCCTGACTCCCAGCCCGGGCACTGCAAATCTCAAATGACCCTGATACAATGTCGAGGATGTGAGGCACTGACCCTGGCTCCCTGAGAGCGCGTACCAGTAGTACTGAGACTCTGGCATCCCGTTCGTCGTTGTGAACTCGAATCACGTCACTCGAGGAGATTTGCTAGATCTCGACGAGGACCATTCCAGGGCCATTGGAAGACCTTCCCCACAAGGATTTTCTGTGTTATCCGAGGGACAACGGCCGAGTGTCCTTGCATCACAGAGACCAGGCCCGCAGTCTCGCTGTTTAGGCGACTGGAACGTTCTGAATGGGTGCCTTATGGGAATCCGGGCACTTAACAATGCAATATTTTGTCATATTGAATTGCTCATAATCAGGATACGCGCGGTCGTCGATCGGAAGATCTGATATAGGCTGGGCAAGATTCTGGCATATGGGCGTCGGACGTTGAACGCCTTCTATTGAATGCTTTCGGCGTCTGTTTGGTGAGTGTGATTGCTCTGGGGTCAAGATGCGGCTGTTACAAAAGATCCCTTGAAATGGGTCGTCTACTCTACATATGAAATGATTATCAAGGATTCCATCCTCGGGTTGGCCCGCTAAACAGAGTATGTACTAATGGAAACAGAATGAGTACAAGTATCTCGTCCAGTTGGTTCCCGAGACCTCGACCGACACTACTTCATAGTTTCTCAGAATTAGGAAGGATTTGTGCCACAAATAGTGATCACGCAACTTGGCAACTCCCGAAGGGACGTTCAGCCAGTTGCCGGTGACGCGTACTCACGTACGACACCAAGTCGATATAGGTAGACTAGGGCGTTCGTGCGCTGTACATATATTGATGGTTGCATCAGCAAAAGATGCGGTGTCGTTTCAAACTTGAAGAGTTGGTTGAAGAGGACTATTGACGAACCGTGTGGGTCAAAGCACAAGACAAAGGAACTTCTCGATTCGTCGAGGTACGAGTTCAAGCATTCGGAATGAATCATTGAAGGCCCTCAATCTTCGAGCTCAAACGACTTACAGAAAGTTCTGTCACATAATGGTTAGTCTTTACGTGGGGTGTTTACATAACTTTCAATTTAGAACCGCACAGACGGCCACAGCGTACATTGTGCGATCACACGGCCCATCATTCCAATCACCTTTATGCGACCTTTTTTTTTTCTTTGCAGATTGTCGTCATGAAGACCAGGAAATGAGATTTCTGGTTCCTGAAGACACAATAATCGTGATGCCAACTGGCATTTGAACGGACGGTACGAAACCTCTTGGTATGGTTCGACTTCGCTGCATCGTGGATAAAAGTTGAAAAACCGATCACGGACGTACTGCGAAGCTCCATGGCGCATGACCAGGATAACCCCCACGTGTAGATGCGACCACCACGGAGGATGGCGTAATCCGAGCAAGAGCAGGCTAGGAATGGAAGTCGAACAGCCTGACCGACTTAGCCCCACTCGCTTAGTGAACAGACTGATATCAGTCTCTATATATACGATTGCGTATTTCACTTCCTTCATCCCTTCCTTGCCGTTAAAATGTCCGGCAACGACACGCAACTCGCATCTCCGCCTGTCGAACTCTTGAATCAATACACCATTGGATTTGAGGGCAACGCGTTGGGTTCCATCCTCTATGGTGACTATACCTGTAGTACCTTACCCTCCGTATTTCGCTTACGCCCCGTTTATAGGCATTTATATCGTCATCGCAGGGGCAAACCTGGCCCTCCTTCGCAAAAAAAGATACAGAGTTCTTTTATCCTTCACCATCTTCCAACTCGTTCTCAGTACGTTGTATACTGCAATTTCGCTCTTCAGTGGGCCTGCACAACTTTTGGCGATATTCAATTTATTCGGTGTCGATGGCCCCGATGCATTATCGCCCTGGAATGCCGTCGTCGTCGATGCTACATTTGTCCTCAATACCTGGGCCTCGGACGCTTTTCTCGTATGCATTTTCATTCGATCCTGTTATTTTCGTACTGATCCAGGGACCAGCTCTATCGATGCTACATCGTTTGCATGGGCAACAAGACCATAGTCACCCTTCCAGCAGTGATATACCTTGCCACCGTCGGCGCTTCCCTTGCCTGGCTCGTTGTCAGCTCTGTACCCGGTGCCGTCTATAGCACGCAAACCGTCCAAATCGCCGGCATTACCTCCTTTTCGTGTTCCGTCGCGATGAATGTCACTGCGTCTATCCTCATCACAATACGTCTTTTGATGCATCGTCGCGCCATTTCCAAAGCAGTTGGGTCACAGCAGGGCCGATTTTACCTTAGTTATCTTGCCATGACGCTCGAGAGCGCGGTGCTATACACCGTGTTTGTCATTATTACGTTGATCGTCTTTACGATCAACAGTCCGCTCGTCAACATCTTCTTCCCCGTGTTGGGTAATATTCAGGTGGGTGTTACAATCCGTTCGCTTGGTGTCCGTGACTCATCCGTGTCTCGCAGGTCATCGCCCCATCACTCATCATTTACCGTATCGCGCGCGGAATTTCGTTCGAGACAGACCAGTATGGCAAGAACTCTACAGGGGGCACGCTGCAGTTTGCTTCGGGCCCTCTACGCCGCCAAGTCGGACGTACGCCCGCGCACGATGTGTCGGATGCATCAAAGACGATGCAGTTCTCTTCGGGCGGAAGTACCAAGAGCGACCGGGACGCCTCTAACTCGTTTACCAACGAACTCAAGGAACGCCAAGTCTAGAACTCTCATCTACAAGCGTATGCACCGACGACCGACAGGAAGAAAAATCCAGCAGTGTAATGGGTCTCCGTCTCTTGCCGTCACCACCTACGGAATTCGTTCATGTACTATGCACAGAGATATTATGAAACTGCGATGTTTCACACGTTTTTACGGTCACGTTCTTTTTTTTTGTTTTTTGTTTTCGGATTGCCTAAAACCGAGGAGGGAAAGACGGGGGGAACCGTCTATAAATTATACACTTACGCCTACCTACTGTACTTTCTATTGGCCAACAAGCGACACCAAGCCCCAATTTCCATCCAAGTCCATTTGCGATCTCATGTCCACGAAAAGAGTTGTGCTCTTGATATCCAATTGTGAACTCGCGCGCTCTTCCTCGCTTTTTGGAGAGAGGACAACTAGTAATCGCCGAAGGCCAAAACTTGAAGTTAGTCATTCACACGAGATTGAAGCCTCCACTGGCACAGGATACGGATCTCGGGATATCGAGTGGGCATCCGTATCCAGTCTCTGGACGACTCGAGAACGCGTCCGAAAGAAAAAGGTAAAGCAGTAACTTGAGCTTGGCAGTAACATCTGCAACACTGCCGACTCGTAGTCATCGCTATTACCTTGTCTGTTTTCGACAAGGTGTCTCTCCATCTAGATCACTCACAGACGACCCGGGCGCCTCGACAGCACGACCGCTTCCAGTGGCTAGAGATAGGATGGGTGCGCATAATTTTCATGACCTGACCCACCATGAAAAGCATTCCCAAATCAATGACGAATCAAAGGGGTTTTGTATGTATCGCTTTCAAGCCACATGGTGTGTTCTTGTGGGTCATCCGCAAAACCTCGCATGTGGACATGGCGCGAGACTCACGGTGACAATCTCAAAGATGTTCTCCAAAGGTTTGTGTCATCGTAGTTTACTTATACATGGTTTCATGGGACATCGGCCAAGCACGAGAAATACAACAGGTCCTAAAACAAACACGAGGGGAGGGAGGTTGTACTACATAGCGATAAATATTCCTTGTCGAGTTTCAGCGTGAGACCTGACACGCTGGCCTCACTCTGTTTCCCCTGTCACGTCCAATCCGTGAGTACTATGTAATCGTGAATCGACACAACTCACCCTCGGAGAGACCAGTGGCCCTGAACCAATCGGAATCATCCGTATCATCTCCTACATATCAAAAGACAGATCACCGTGTTTTCAAGCTCAAACCCGCGAGAGACGCGACGCACGTTTGGAGAGAACTGCGTCCCTAAACCAGTCACGGTCCTCGTCTTCCCCCCCTATATCAAACGGTAAATCGTCAGGGTCGAGCCAAAGCCCTGAGAGAGACTCACGCTTGGAGATTCCAAACGATCCTCCTTGGACGTCTTCGCGTCTCAAGAGCCTGGGACGGTCTTTCAAGTCATCAGCATGAGCAAGAGTCTGTTTGGTGTGCTTGAGCGAGGCAGACGTACCAATGCTGACGGCAGTAGGCGCACTCCCAACGCTGATAACTGCCTTCCGCGTGAGTGGACCAGAGAATGGTGGGGTGTTCCGAGCTGGACTCACCAATGGCTTGTACTACAGCCGTACATGCCAAGAGGATGAGCGGCGCAGCAAAGAGGGGTTTTGACAAACCCGGGGTGAGAACCAGCTGCATGATGAATGATCGAGGGGAAAGAAATATTACAGGACGGTTGGGGGCGTTGAAACGACGCAATTCGTGCACATTATGTCCCTCCCATGTAGCCTTTATACGTGCGACTCGACGCACAGGATCGGCGTGGTAGTATACCGGCTCAGCAACCCAGTCTTTGTCCTGCCGGTGGCGAGAGTTCAGACGGCTTACAAATACATACATCTTCTTTTTCTAGGACATAACTGGTCAAGTTGATAGCATTAGATTAGGCCTATTGTAGATAAGTACGACCACAGGAGATTACGTACCGGCGCCAATGCTCCCTCTCCTGTGAATATGGGCGAGCGGAGTGCTTGCTGCAGTAGTAATATCTAACGGCATGATGGTTGAGCAATGCGCTGAATGAACCGGTTTTCGGCAGTTGCTCGACTAGGATACGTAGGGAATACAATCACGGCAGTGAGCTCGTGCGTATGCCCGCATACACCGGCGCTGAGCGCTGATGGGCACAGGGTTATGGTGTGCATGATTGATCAGAATGAACCAAAGACTTGGAATAGTAGGCCACTCCCTTTGTTGCGAGTAAACTCTTACGGTAGGCGAACCTTGAAACCCTGCCATGGCGTGATCTCGTATGTCATATCGAGGATTGTGCTATGACATCCTGTGTAACAGCACCCGCCATATTATGGATCTAACGGCACCCAACCTGTGGACGGAGTGAGCACGAGATTATATTTCACTGGAAACCAACCACACCGCGCTCCCCAAGAAGTCTCGAAAATCCCAGTGTCACTCACACTGGAACCTCGCTTTTCCACGAATGAAAGAAAGAAAAGAGAAGCTTGAGTAAAGACATCATACAACTTATTCCCAATAAATAGGACAAACTGTACCGCCTATCATGCAAACGACATGGTCCGATTCAACGCACTGTTCGCCTCAAAAAGCTCATACACCTTGTTCCAATCCCGGCATTCATACATCAACCCGATCCCATCGATCGACAGCGCTCCCGACGGATGTACCGTCGCAGGGTTCAGCCGCGTGTTGGCAGCACATAGAACCATCTGTCGAACATAGTTGAAGCAGTGATGGACGTGATACCGTCCCTGGGCATCTTCCGCGGGCTGGACTATCGAGCGGCGGATGCGATCGAGACAGTGCAAAGTGTGGAACATGGCCACGGCATATGCACGCGGATTCGAGTCGGGGCCCATGAGCACAACCGATTGGAGTCCCTTGGGTAGAAGTGACGCCCATTCGAGGTCGGCGAGTGGACCCTCGACAGGGTAGTGTAGCGTTTCTTCGGTGAAGAGGGTACGTGTGGCCGCGGTGGGTAGGTCGAGGTGGAGGAGCTCGAGTTCAGGGTAGTTTTTGATGTGTACTAGGACGGGATGTACGTCAGACCTGAACTAGTGTTATTATATTGGATGGGACATACTTTGACGTGGCTCCGTGATGTAGCGAGTAGGAGACCGAGTTCCCTTGAGCATCAGGGCAGTGTTGAACAAGCCGAGTAGTACAACTGTCAGCTTGACAAATGTGAGTGCTGAGAGAGAAAACATCTGTCCAACACCTGCGTAGAAAAGCTGGAAATTTCAGGTCGAGTAGCGCTTGCGCACAGCGAGGTGTGGATGAGTTACTAGCTGTGTTCGTTACCTACATGAGGTTGCGAGACTGCACAGCTGTATGGCCGTACTTGGAAAGTCTGTAAGGAGCGGCCCGAGCGGACTCCGAAAATCAGTCAGTGATACTACTACGAGTACCGTGAAGGAGATTCCACTGTCTCCGACCTATGTACCACCCAACAATGTTACCCGAGCACATAGATTCCATAGGGGGTCTCATTCAAGCTACCATGCCATAGTCTGACCTATGCATTACCGAAAAGGATGACATTTACTCTAGTAAGCATACAGTGCTGCATCACTGTACCTGTTTGGCAAGAGCGCAGGAACCCACATTTTACCTACATGGTTCGGACGAAGAGGGGGCGACAAGCCTCTTATGAAACACCCGACCCCAAATCTTAAGTAAATGCCTATCTCTGGTTCTTGGATTTGATAACCATTTGATACTTTCAGGGAAAACCAGCCCCGAGAAAACGTTCGAAAGTCCTCGCCCTCGATCCGTGCGCATTCTGGCTACATGGATGGGTAGCAACTCACTCCAATAATACATTGTTCCCATTCTCCTCGTTCCCTCTTTCCCCGCCTAAAAGGAAGCGATAGTGATCATAAACACATGAAACACAAGAATTCAAATTGTTCAGAGATATCCGCGTGCGCATAGCAGTGGGGCGAAGACGAAGCGAGAAGCCAAGGACGCGACCCATCGCACTGTAGGTGGATTTTCCTCATGCGGGCGGTGACGTGTACGCTTGCAGCCGGAACGAGGTCTAGATGTCCCCCCTCTTGACATGGTGAGCGGCCATGCTGGACTTCTCTAGGTTCGACTTTGCACTGCGCCCCGAGGAGAGTTGCATGGTCTTGGAAATATCCGACATGTCGCGCGTACCGGCTTGTCCGCGTAGAGGCGCAGAAGCGAATCGCAGTGTGCCTACCGTGTTCCCCCCATATGCGTCTGTGTCGAACGAGATCCCACGCACAATCCGATAAATGATCAACGAAGGTGCAATGACCTACGGACAAATAACCAGACACAAACGTCAGTACGTAGCCCTCCACGATAACTGCAAGTGAGAAAAACGCGCCTGAACGACGCCCAACACGGAGAAAGAGACAGCTTGGAGCGGACTGTTGACCGTAAACAAGGCCAGCGTGATAGCAACGCACACGGTATACAACACCGCGCTTTCGAGGGTCATGGCGAGGTAACTCAGGTAAAACCGACCTTGCTGTGATCCGGCCGCCTGGGAGATGGCGCGTCGATATAGCAAGAGACGTGCGGAAATGATCACGGATGCCGTGACGTTCATTGCGACGGAACACGAAAAAGCGACAGTGCCAGCGACCTGGACGTCTCGCGAACTGTATACGGCGCCAGGGGTAGAGTCAACCACGAGCCATTTGATGGAAGCACTGATGGTAGCGAGGTATATCAGGGTCGGAATAACAACCGCGAGCCTGTTACCCATGCAGACGACATAGCACCGATAGAGCTAGTCCTTGATTCAGCACCGAGATAAACGAAGTGAGACGGGGCTACGCACTAGAAAAGCATCTGATGTCCAGGTATTAATGAGAAATGCAGCGTCGCGGGCTTGAGCATGCCAGGGAGATAATGCGTCAACCGCGTTCACGCCGAATAACCCAAATATCGACAAGAGTTGGGTTGGTTCACTGTACAGAGAGATGACTAGATACAGGGTAGTGATCAAGAGCTGGAAGAGTGTGAAACACAGGAGAATTCTGTATCTCCTTTTGCGAAGGAGGGCCAAGTTCGTCCCGACAATTGCGACATAAATCCCTATAAATAAAGTATGAGTAAAGCACGGAGAGTGAGTGAGCTACGGGAATAGCAACCGTAGAGAATACAACTCAACGCATTTCCTTCAAATCCAATGGTAAACTGATTCATAAGTTCATCAGGTGGTTGCGTGTTGTTTCCGGACATTTTAATTACAAGGAGGGAGGAGAGGGAATCAAGGATGCAACACAATGCGTGCGAGTTGATAGCGAAACAATGCCTTAATAGCTCTGATCGACCCTGAGGCTTTTCTTCCAATTCAGGTTCGAAGTTTCATGCACTGGTAGTTCACTCGGCTCGTCCTGATCCTCCCAGTTCGCGGAGTCGCGCATCTGAATTTCCTGGTGGGGTTCAAGTTATTCTGATCAAGCTCCCAGCTGATGCGTCTGCCAGTGCGGAGTCACCAATGCCTCGACACTTCCTGTTCGGGACATCCTCAGTTCATCCGGATAAAGTATGATTCCAGTATCTTTTTATCGACGTACCGAAAGGCGGAGCCACCGAGTGTCGCCATAGCAAATGGAGTTCATACAATGCAGGCTATGCCAGTGGAAGATTTTTCACCGGAATTGGTGTGCTCGTTCCCTTTCCATCATACACCGCAGAACTTGTACACTGGCACTTCCACCCCGACGATATACAGCCTGGATAGTGAGCATGAAGCTAATAGATGAGAATATAGATCAATGCGTTGGGGAGCGGGAAAAGTGTACATAACACTCCAAGAAGATTCCGCATTAAATCTATGTATGAGTTCCAACTCCAGCACATTACCCGCATCGTCTTTACGCACCACGACTACTGAGACCAGCTGCCCACCCGCTGATGATCTTCCCCTGTTATGCGCCGTCGGTGACGCATCAACGCAACTCGTCCTTGAAAATATCAATGGTCCTAAACTAAGGGTTTTGCGGGAAATACCCCTATATCAAATGCAGATCGTTACCTTTTCAGGACAAAAAGAGACACTACTCACGCTTGAGAAGGTCGGATGCTATAGACCGTCCCACTTGATTGTCTTCTCGCATAGAAAACCTGAAGCTGAGATGGTTTTTCTCTGCCATTTTGCGTCGGGGTGAGCATGGGAGGCTTCGTGTTGCATTCGAGCAAGGCGGACGTACTAGCTCCTACGTAGATGGCTTCACTTCTCCTGGAGCAGTTCTGCAACCAAGGGTAAGGATGAAGACTCAAACCCGCCGGCAGCTTGGGTTACCATCGCACATGCCCAGAGGACGAATAACGGAGTGATCCGAGGCTTTTCAAAGCCCACTGTATAAATGAGGTTGAAGAGTGAAGAAAATGGCAGACAGGCTATAGGAAAATGTGGTTCTCTTACTAGTGTAATGATTCTTGCCTTCAAGTTCGTAGCAAGGTCCTCATATGGACCCGGAATTAGAGGTACCTCGGAGGATCCAACCACACCTGTGATATTGGCGTAGAGATCACAGTAAACTCGGATGACACGAGTATATCTGGATGTGATGCCTTATGTGACCGGTCTTCGGCCAGTTGCTTGAAGTTTGAACGTGACAAGTTCAAACAATCCTGGCATCTGTCCACAAATTTTTGGAGTTCTGCTACCACGGTTGTAGACACGAATTTACGTGCCTGGTGTTGGCCAGACCGCCCAGACCATAACAGGACCCTCCTATTTGGTTTGGTAAGTAAACATTTGTGACAAGCAAACCTTCGATGAAACGCTGGTGAACACAATGGTGAGATAGCTTCATGGTGTTCCGACAACCACTGCAAGGATATGAACACGTCCCACCACCGGGTTTCTGAAAATCAAGAACGACGAGCGGGGAGAGTAAAGGACGGAGTCGGAATCCGAAAGTCAACATACTAATACTAACTTACCGCCTCCACTCACGACTCTATTACTCGGTTGATGCATCGACAGAACTCGGACATACTGCGTGATATCATTCTCGACTTGTCGACTTGCATGATACCCCGGACGTGGCACACTAGCTCTACATGACGCTATCTCTATGGATCTTGTATTTGGCAGCCACTCGGAGAACGACGGTAAGGCTGTCCTAGGAACGCCCTTGTCCTCGTATGTACAGCCGGTAGCATCATTACCACTGGCAAGTCCATCAGATCGCAGTGCTTCCAGTAATCACTGTAACACAGCTAGGGGACAGTTTTTTAGCCTAGTGTCACACAAAGGTCAGGCCGTTCGGGCCGTCACAGTGCGGCCATCAAGTTACCGATAGCCGGTGTCCAGTGCCCATCACGCACGCATGCACATTATCGCTTGGCCCAGAGGTCTCAACTGCCTCATCGTATATAGGAGATCTGTCCGACATCTATTGAGCGACAAAACAAAGGGTAACCATGTGTAAGCGATTGTCTGATGGATTTTTTTCTATCTATGCTCATGCGCGTTCAAATCGACATTGGGAATCGGTGCGTCAAGATTGGGGGCATATCGACGGGTAGAAAGGGCCCACCTTGCAGATTTGTCACGACATGCTCCCTCCCTCTTTAAATGGCCGAGCTTGAACGAGGAATGGGGATCAGATTTGATGTTTGAATTTCCTGGAGATGCCGAGGGGTAAAGTAGGCAACTTTCCAGGGTAGTGAATATAATCATGTATACGTGGGTAGATGGATGATAAGCCACGTATATTTCAGTTTCGCTCGGCTCTGCCTTCTTTTCCCTTGCGTATGCTCGCAGACGAACGAATCTACGCCAGTTCCCCCTTGAGTTCGCGTGTTGACGAGTTTGAGCCCCTCTTGGCCAACGTACTGCTCCCCTGAAGAAGAAAGCTTCGAGACAACCGACAATTATCAGACACGCGTCTCTGTGTGGAAAATTCCCAATGGAAAGCCCAGTGTGCCGTCAGTAACCATATAGTTGTCCGTCTCGAACGAGATCCCGCGCGCGATACGATACACGATTATTGAAGGTGCAATGACCTTTCGCGGTGAACCAATAACCAGAAATGGAACCGTGAGTGTGTTACCCTCCACAGTGGGCGAAAGCCGGGGTAGCGGCACCCCACCTGGACGTTGCCCAACACAGGAAAGAAGATGTAGAGGAGGTGACTGTTGGTCGTGAACGTCACCAGCGTGATGATAACAAAGACGGTATACAACGCCGCGCTTTCAAGGGTCATGGCGAGGTAACTAAGGTAAAATCGGACCCGCTGCGATCCAATGACCTGGGATATCGCGTGACGGTGCATCAAGAGGCGAATTGTAATGAGTACGGAGGCGGTCACGTTCATCGCGACAGAACACGAAAAGGCAGCAATCCCGGCGATTTGGACGTCTTGGGTACTGTAGACGGCACCGGGGACGGTGCTAACAACGAGCCATGCGATGGATGCACCGACGGTGGCGAGGTAAATCAGTGCTGGAAGAGCGACTATGCGTCTGTTTCTCACACAGATAACATAGCACCGATAGAGCTGTCCCTCAATGCAGTGTCTGGGTGGAAGATGGGAATGGGAATACGCACGAGAAAAGCATCAGAGATCATGGTATTGACCAGAAATGCAGCGTCGGGGACGATGGCATTCCAGGGCGATAATTCTTCAAGACTGTTGGCACCAGATGTCCCGAATATCCCCAAAAGATTGGCTGGTGCGCTATAGAACGAGACGACCAGATACAACGTACTGATGACAAGCTGGAAGGTAGTAAAGCACAAAAGGATTCTGTATCTCTTTTTGCAAAGGAGGGCCAAGTTTGCCCCTGCGATGACGATATACATGCCTATGGAAGAAGCGTAAGCAAGGCACGAAAATGAACAAGGTATGACAACGACTACCCCAGAGGATACAACCCAAGGCATTGGCCTCGAATCCAATGGTGTACTGATTCAAGAGCTCCGTAGGTGGGAACAAGGGCTGAGTATCGTTCCCGGACATTTCGGTTACGGAGAGTACCTGAGACGAAGACAAATCAATGGTCTAATGGTATATATACAGAAGTGAGTAGATGGCAATGCGATACCTCAGAGACTTTCCAAGCGGGCTTTACGCAGTGCGGGCCCGAGCAGGCCGTTTTCTATCCCCGGCAGGTTCATTCATGGGATCCATTCCCGGACTCCATCTTTGTTGCCGTATCTAGTAAGTTACCCTTGGTCCTTGGTCAGGCGATGAATTCAGATTTGCTTGTGTGTTATCGTGGCCAATGCGTCTGGATCGGATCCAAGATGCAGCTCATCAAATGTCAGTGTTTTTGCCTTTTGGCATGTCACGCGTGACATCATGTTCTTGCCTGTTATTGATGACACCTTGATCAGGCACTAGATCTCAGTACTTTTAGACCCTATCAAGGGAGGGTTCCCTGTCGACGGGAAACTAACCTTAAGGGCCTCCATCCGCCCCGGCAAGACCCGATATATTCCACCTCCGTCGGGCTACTTCGTTCACCCGTCCAGAAACCATCGGCGGATCACCCTGCAACTGCAAGCGTAAGGAAGGTACCCTAAAGGTCGTGTGAAAGTTCAAAAACTGGTGCCAAGGGTGATTGATGACTCCTACTAATATAATTTATAATCACATGCACCCGGTGTTTCCAGTCGTTTGGAAACGATGTTAGACCATCTCTGGATCTGGAATTAATGCAGTATTTTAGTACATCGTTGAAGTACACCATTTGTACATGAATGAGCCCTGCTACTCGATCTTTCATTCGTCACGTGCTGGTCGTTCGCTCGACATAAGCTAGTATGGTGGATACAGAACCATAAATTAAGGTGTTTCCAATCCCCTCGATTGCCCCATAGTCGGAAACGAGAAGCGATCATTATCTTCAAAACATGATCCAAATGATCCCGAGGTATCTGTGTGCGTATTGCATGACATGAATTTCGTTGATGGTGATGTTGGGAAGGCGAAGGACAAGGTCCGCTGGCCGCGTCCGTGAGGTTTCTGTTCATCTTTTTCTGTTGGTTATATGTTCGCGATTATGCCTGCTCTCCCTCAAGTTCGTGGGTTTCCAGGTGCGGCTTGGTGGCGTGCATTAAGAACATTTACACGGTCTTGGAGACATTAGATACTTCATGCGTGCCCCCATGTCCGCGTAGAGGAGGCGATGCGAAACGCAGCGTACTCATCGCACTCTTCTTATAGCTATCGGTCTCGAACGACATCCCCCGCACGATCCGATAAACGATCAGCGAGGGTGCAATAACCTAAGGATCAGCAATCGGATATGAGCGCGTGAGTAAAGACCTCTCCACGATGACTGCAACTCGGCGGCCCACCTGAACAATACCGAGCACGGCGAAAAAGATGCCGAGAAGTGGACTGTTGATTGTGAATACGACCAACGTGATGATAACACAGACGGTGTACAACACCGCACTTTCAAGCGTCATGGCAAGATAGCCGAGGTAAAACCGGCCCTGCTGTGATCCGACTGCCTGGGAGATGGCACGACGGTGCATCAAGAGGCGTATTGTGATAAGTGTGGATGCGGTGACATTCATCGCGACGGAACATGAAAAGACGGCAATACCCGCGATTTGGACAGTTTTTGTACTGTAGACCGCGCCAGGTACGGAGTCGACGATCAGCCATGCGATGGAAGCACCGACGGTGATGATGTATATCACGGCGGGAAGGACGATCATGAATTTTTTGCCCATGCAGACGACATAACATCGATAAAGCTAATCATTGATTTAGTATCGCATATATACGGCCAGATAGATAGAATGAAAGTACACACGAGAAAAGCATCTGAAGCCCAGGTATTGACGAGGAACGCAGCGTCGCGGGCAATGGTATTCCAGGGCGATAATGCATCGGGGCTATTGACGTCAAATAACCCGAATATAGCCAAAAGCTGAGCTGGTTCGCTGTAAAGCGAGATGGCAAGATAGACTGTGGTGACCGCGAGCTGGAAGAGAGTGAATGACAAGAGAATTTTGTATCTCTTTTTACGAAGGAGGGCCACATTTGTCCCCGCAATAGCGATATAAATGCCTGTGAATGGAATATGAACTGAGAGGACATCAGGTATGGAGATAGTTACCATAGAGTATACAACCCAATGCGTTACCCTCGAATCCAATAGTGTATTGATTCAAGAACTGTGGTGGGTACGAGGGTTGAGTGTCGTTCCCGGACATTTTGACTGAAGAGGAGGGCGTCTTGGCATTATATGGCGAGAGATACAATATTTACCTCCGAGTCTGTCTGGGCCGCGGCGGATTTTACATCATTGATGCCATCAAGTTGCATCAAAGCTGCAGCATCCGTACATGGGAATCGTGGTTAAGTCCCAGTGTGGACCATGAGGTCAGCGTGATCCATGCCTCTGGTAATCCAATGCTCCCGATACTCATGGTGGAAAAAAGGTTGGAGAGATGTGTGACATAGTACGTGACGTTCAGCTTGAAGTCGTCACGATCATCGCCGTCGTGGCAACTCTGATGCCAACCAGTGCCCATCTACACTGCGAGTCGAGTAACCACCATCACTTTTTGCATGTGACTACACGCAATTCTATTAACATTTACCCTCACCTCCACGCTGAGGAATCCTTACAATCAAATCTCCAGGGCGAAACTTTGCAGATATTGCACAAGTTGTATAAGCTTTTTCTACTACCTCAGTCCTGATACGACGAGCGTCGAGATCACGACCTTTTCTACAGAATTGAGTTGCACCATTCTGTGTGCGGCGTCACGCATATAAGGACTTCTCTGCAAGGATACGACACAGTCTGTCGGGATCGCATCGTTCGACGCACATTGACCTTCTTTTCTACTCGCCTCACCGTTACGCAGGTACAGCTTCCCAATTTTGGGCCTACCACTACATCCATAATCCTCACCGCGAACGGTGGTATGGATGCCGAACGAGCGGCGCCTGCTACCCCGGACATCGGTACGCTCGCCTCGTTCGAGGCGAAAAGTATATTCTAGTTTCTACTGAACGCCAGATAAAGCGAGTGGATGATATCTATTTGGCATGGTTCGCACATGCGAGTGGTCGACGACCCGAAAGGATCAGGTACTCGACAAAACATTTCGTGGAAGGACGTAGAGCAGATATCGAACGGCTTGTTGGGCGCCCACTGGGTGTCTGAGTGCTTCAGCATTGAAGCTGGTTAGCTTGTTTATCCGAGCCAATATCACATTCTCATTGAACAGACATATTAAATGCAGTGTCTGACATCGGACCTTAGCCCCACTGAGCAATGAACATGGGAGGTGCTAGGAGGGGTAAAGTTTCTCAATTCCTTCCTCGAACCGTACTAGACAGACTACTAGTAATATATGGTCCGATACAGTTTGATGCGACATAGTTCAGTTTCAATATGTTTGACTTCGAGTTCCCAACCTCTACTCCCTGTACGTTAACCACTCCAGTCACGGTGCTCAAGCGCTTGCCAGTATGGCCACCGTCTGTGTTTCCTCTGTTCAGGCCAAAAAAATGTGTAGCTGGCATATTACTGACACTGCTCGCCTGGATATATCTGATTGTGCCGTTCAGACAAAAGAGCTCCAAGTGCTGTCTTGTCAGTGCATCCCATCATAATACCCTCTCACCCAACCTGTGTTTGTTCGGTCCGTCCGTCCAGGATAATTATATAAATTAGAATAGCATTCACGCCTGCCAGTGTCCTTCCTCGCTCACTCCCTTGTTTGCTCATGTCGTACATAACTAAACCAGAAAAGAACCATAAATCATTAGAACATGAAACAAACAAGTCCGAGTGGTTCCGAAACGTCTGGCTATATTGTATAAATGAAGTCAATTGATGTTGATGGTGGGAGACGTAACGAAAGCCAGTGGAGACACTCATCAGAGTGGGCTCCCCATGTTTGTCGTCGATACGTGTGCTCGCGGACTAAATGAGGTCCAGACTGGGTCTCCTTCAAGCTCGTGCGAAGATGTGTTAGGTGGCTCTTGGTCCGACTGTACAGTTGTGGAGACATCCGACGCGTTGTGCGTGCAGAGGGAGAGGTTCCAATGCAAATTGAAGCGTGCCAATGGTGGTGTTCCCTTGTCCATCCGTCTTGATCGCGAACCCCCGTGCGATGCGGTGAACAATCAGCGAAGGCGAAATGACCTTAAGACAGACAGAAGCCGTCGGTAAGTAACCCCCAAAGGTGACTGCAAGCGAGCATATACTCACCTGAACGATGCCTAACACGGGGAAAAATACGTCAAAGAGTGGGCTGTTGATCCTGAACAACACCAGCGTGAGGATGGCAAATGTGGTGTATAGCATCGCGCTTTCAAGCGTCATGGCCATGTAGCTGAGGTAGAACTGGCCTTGCTGGGATCCGACCGCCTGGGAGATGGTGCGTCGGTATAGCAAGAGGCGTACAGAGATGACCACAGATGTGGTGATGATCATGGCAACAGAACAAGAAAAAGCAGTGGTACCAGCAACGTGGACACTTCGAGTACTGTAGACGGTGTCAGGGGCAGAGTCGACCACGAGCCAGGCGATCGAGGCGCCGACGGTGACGAGATATGTTAGAGTGGGAAAGGCAACTGCGAATTTGTTGCTCTTGCAGACGACATAGCATCGATAAAGCTAATGCTTGATTCAGTGTCTTCTGTATGCAGGTGGAAACATGGGGACAAGGAGACGCACGACAAAGCCATCAGAGGCAAGGGTATTGACGAGGAATACATCATTGACAGCCAGGGCATTCCAGGACGATACTGCATCGGATTTGTTGACGCCGTATAGCCCAAATATCGCCAAGAGTTGCATTGGACCGCTGTAGAGTGACATGGCTAAATACAACGTAGTGATCACCAGCTGAACGATGGTAAAAGACAAGAATATTTTGGACCTCTTCTTACGAAGGAGGGGCACGCTGTTGCATGCGATGATGACATATATTCCTATGAAAGGCGTGAGTGAGCGACGGGCAATGTGCTGGTAGCTACCATAGAGGATACAGCCCAACATGTTCCCCTCGAATCCCATAGTGTATTGACCCAAAAGCTGACCAGGTGGATACGATGGTTGTGTGGCGACCATCATTCTAGTAACGACGTAGAGTATCAGACGATGAGAGGGGTGCAGGTGTCACGATGATTCAAGTTCATCGCCTCTGACAGACTTCAACTCGATATCTAACCTGACTCAGGCTGTGCTCATTTCCGCGTGTAAGGATTAGACTTGCTACTCACCTGGCCTGGGTGTCTCGGGCGGCCCTGATGCGAACTATACGACGTTTCGGAAACTAGGTTTGAATGAAAACGATGGTTAAGACGCGTGCGAAGCGCACCGTGTGATTCGTGAGACGGCATCACCGGGCCGGGGTTAGAGTGTAAGAAATCAAAGAATCGAGCCGCATTATTTTGTACTTTCGTTTTATATTTAATTCCCTCACGCAGCAAGCCAGGTGGCTACATTTCACCTCTACCCCGACTCCTTTCTCACTTTCCTCCTTTTGTCTTGTCTTGGGACTCTTGCCGCAAGGACGCTAATATTGAACTTTCCTTACTTCACGCAAGATAAGCAGACATGTGCCCGCGTCCGTGAGGGAACTCTGGGGGATTCATGCGTTTCGCTCTCGTTCAAGGTCAGATCGTAGGTGTGCACAGCGCTGATTGACGCGTTCCATATATACATAACAAGACTGACTTGTCAGGCCTTCCCTCCAGGCCTTGATCATCCTCACCGTGATATCGGTTTATTTAGACATTACCGGTGTGTCCCTATTTTCATCTTGCATTTTTTTCTATCCCGTGCGGGCTTCATGTGTGTCTTGCACCAAGAATTTGCTTCCGTTTTCGTTGACGTGGATGGAGTGATCGGGGTGATCGGGCTTTAACGATCGATCGATCGATTACGAAACCAGTTACATGGAGGGCATAAAATACAGGATGAACGTTTGAACCCCTCTTGAGACCCTACCATGCCGGTATGACTCGCATAGAAACATATCCAACTGTGTGCACTCAGTCTCGCACATCATACAACGGCTGGACTACTCATACAACACAACTGTACACGCCAAAGAGACGGAGAAAAAATCAACATGAGGCCAGCAGATCTTTCTAAAGGGAAGTGAATGGTGTCAATAATACTTTGTATCCAAGAAATTCAACATGGTGGATTAGCTTGGGGATCAGTGAGCGGTACGACACTGACTACTCACCTGCGGAGGACTGTTGTCTTGTACACTCAGATGTCCAGTCGTTTGAGTCACTTGTTCTCTGTAATTCATTGTCATCAGCAGGCCTTCATTTGCTTCTACCACCACGGACTTACCAATGGCTGGAATACGTGCTTTGAGATCAGCGGCTGCAAACCAAGCTGTATCGTCTTGCAGGTCGGCTCGTTTCGAGAGACCATCTCTCTCTGTCGTTTATCATTAACTGGGGAATTTCATGTTTTGACGACAGAAGGCGTACTAATGTCTGGGGCAGCGCGGGCCCTCACTGCCTCAGCAGATGATATAAACCATGCCGCATCGTCTTGCGGGTCAACTCTTTTCGAGAGACCACCTTTCACTGTCATCATCATTATCAATGACCTTGCGTTTCTTTCGAATGTGCAATCATACCAATGTCCACAGAGTCGGCTGAAGGCGCTCTTTTAGCATTTATGGCTGCACGTTGCCATCAGTACTGCAAACAAGAATATCTGATGTGTTATCGACTCACCAACACCTTGTACCGCGGTCAAGCATGCCAAGAGGACGATTGACACAGTGAACAAGGGCTTTAAAAACATCAAAGACTGTAATTGCATGAGTGATGTACACGGAAAGGAAGACAGAGTTTAGTGTTGGAAAGATTGGCGTGGCGTTGCGGTGATTGCTCCGCAGAGTTCGCTTTATATACGCGAGTCTCCGTACTAGTAGCACAGGATCACTGGCCGCTATGGTCCCATGCGGCACAATACCGTGACGTACGATGGAGCAGACTTTACCAAATAGAGACCTAGGTTCCGCTGAGTCCACGTAACTCGAGAACGCATGACGCGCTGAGGGGCGATGTTTGATCGATTTTGATCACTGCCAAATCCTGAGCGCTGATGCGATCAAGATGGCAGAAGAGAAGCCAGCCCAGCTACAGCATTGACTGGCCTATAATGCATACGCACAGAACGGGCGGCTTACTACCATCTAATGGTATGATGGTAGACCAATTTCCGTGTTTTGGCCACATGCTCGTATGGGTTAGTCGTATTTGTTCAGTACTTGGTTGAGGTTGTGCGTACCTGGCGTGTCGACAGGGATATATTTGTGGAATTGGCTAACGGATCAACCGGCGATAGGCAGCATCCGAGTCGGTCACGTGAGGTTTCCTATCGATCGAATCAGAAGAGGCACCGCCACATCCTGAATAGTGGCTCTGGCATGCCAGGCATGGTCTGGGCTCCCTCATCGATCATCCCACCCGGAAGATGTCGAAGGCCACCGGTTTTCTGAAGGGCCGATCGTGGTACTTCCAGGCAAGAATAAAATTGCTCTAGATAAAACCACGAAAACAGCATGGTCAACAAGCAGTGTGCCTCGCGAGTCGTAAGTCGTGGTATATCCCAATGATGTGATTGAGATTACCAGAAATCGATCTTGAACGGATGGGGTCATAAAGCGTCCGTACGGACCGTCGAAAAAATGGGTTTGCAAGCGGCGCGCAGTTGCCAGGTGGGAGAATTTGAAAGCTTAGGTCAATATTTGATGGTCAATTGAAATCGATCTCCAAGGTAGACCAGCCCCTAGAAAACGCGGCACTAAGGTGGTTTTACTAGTGAGTCCCTCGCCATAGAAAGAACGCCAGCACCTTGGAGGATGGGGATTCCAGACACAATTATATTGTGAACCCGACTCAATATTGTCCTTCCCATCTCCTGGCTGCAACAACCCACTCCGTCATGAGTTCAACCGCCCTGGAAGTGCTCTCGCAGATAATCTATTATTCCTCGCAGTGTATCCGAGGATCTGAATTGAGCATGGATGTAAATTGACTCGGACTGTGGCCAGAAGTGTATCGATCTCGTCGCCAGCGATTTTCCTGTTGGTCCGAGTCGTTTGACTTTGCCGCACTCAGACTACGTTTGTGTTTATTTGACGTCAATTCGACCGAACAATATTGAGGATGCCTCGCGAGCGTATTCTACTAGACCTACTTGCGTAAGGACGACAAACCAGAACCTACGCACGAGAATCCCATCACACCTCATTGAACGTTAAACACATTTTCTACAAACTTGGGGAAGTGAGTTTCACAGATCTGCGAGAACCAGAACTCGTGTTCAGCATTGTGGGATGGATCGATGTTGTGGGCAATCTCGTGCGCGAATGTCAGAAACCTGGTCAAAGAGGTCAGCCGGCATTGGAGAAAAAATATAGTCAACAACAGACCATGAGAGCTGGCATTCTCGTTGTTTGCCTTCTGCGACATCCTTGTCGTCTGTTGTGTGGTGACTCGCGTCACAATGGCTTTGGCGCATAGAATTAGGTTGTACTTACGGAATTTCTCGAAATGTAGCAAGTTAAGGTACAGACTCCCGTTTCTGTTGAACGCAATCCGTCCCAAGGTAGTATCACTGAAAATGTGCAGGGACTCGACTGCAAGTCCGTATACTTTTTTGATGGGGATGATCATTTGTACGAAGCGATCGAGAGATTTCTGTCTGGCCTCGTCCATATGACGTTCATCTATTGGGTTGGTTCCTCAATAATTGTGCCGTTGGTATCCACCTTTGCGTGACGTGATTACCTGGTGGCAAATGAATCGCTATGCCTTCTTTTTCCCCTAGCAATCCGATGAGCACTAGAGGTAAGAATGGGTTACGATCGCTTACTCACCCCAAAGCACCAAGCTTTCGGTGGGTCGAGTTTCGCAGTAGTTCTTTTGGACCTTAATCGCGCCACGGAGCAATGCTCCTTCTCCCGGTTGGCATAAGTTGATGGCTTCCGTTATCATTTCACCTGCACCACATCAGCAACCATCGAAAGGTCACCGAGAGAACACCCACGAATATCATCCTGGCCGATCGTCTTGGACGGAGATACAGTTGTACCTGTGTCACATTAATAAGCGTCAAAAAATCACCGGGGAAACGCACGGATATCATCCTGACTCATTGACTGAAATGAATTCCTGCAAGAGAATGAGTGACAGGAAGTGTGCTTAATAGCGAGCTCACTTCGACTTCCAGGACGCTATTCCTTCACGTACCACTCCGGCCACGGAATCTCCAATACGGCGGGGGCGTGTCAAAAATTTAGTCATAGCACTTCTTTCCTCAACTGCGCGACCACCAGATAAGCCAGCATCCGTGCAAACCGTAGATGCTTTAGTACGATCGGTTTCAGTCGTCACCATAGCCATATCTGGAGTGGGTTGTAACGGGATCACATCGGATGCACTGGAATGCATTTTGCTGTTTTCGACCGACGTAATGACCTGCTTTACTTGCTGAGGAGTGGCTTCACCTAGTACCACGCCATGAATGGAAAGCGGGGAAATCAGGAGGACGAACTGACTAAAAATACCTCGACTTTCCAGCGCCTCCCGTGTGGCAGATAGGATGTATTCAAGAAAGATAGTATCTTGATCCTTTGCCGTCCCAATAAATAGCCGACAGAGACACACAGAAAGGCTTTCACCACATTAGATGCGAGGGAACGAAGATGAAGAAGCTCAAGGCTCACTGATGCATGTTTTCCCCTGCGCCGGCAGACAGCCACAATTCAGCCTGTCCAGATTCGCCACCCTTCTCAGTCGCAAAGGCCCATAAATCCTGCTCTCGAGGGATATTGCCTTTCTTGGTCAACAGAATTTTCGTCGCTGTGAGCTTATCGCAGACCCGAATGTTGAGGTTAGACAAACGATCATCAATAGTATCAGTAAGCATGCACTTCCGAAGGAAAAAAGGGAGTCTCTGGAGAACCAGGTTCCGGATCCCATTCCGAGTCCAGCTCTTCGGATCTGTACTCTCCTTGGGGGTTTCGCGCCACTCCACATGTACCAATTTGCTCAATCGCTCGCAGCCGAGCGATTGGTAAAAACCTAGTGTTAGGCCATTAGTTATATTGTACAAATACTGCAAAAATGCGCACCACGGAGTGTTTCGTCGTTCGGGGCTTGAGGTGCCACAAAGATGCAGTCAGCGAAAAGTCGATAGTCAATGTCGTCATCGACGATAATGATATCCTCTGGCTTCTGTAATCTATAGTGGTTTCTCTCCCCATTCCCCTCCAGTCTTCCCCCCAGTAGGGTGGGTTTGTCGCACAAGTTCTTCTTGGTGACGCAAGGAAATTTAAAGTCCTTCTCGTAGTCAGCTAGTTTGCGCAACTCCGCTAAGAAGCTCCAAGGCCAGAGTCAATAAAACCTAGATGTCAATGATGGATGGCTACTCGTACCGGTCTTCTCCCGCCAACTCATAAAACATCTGGGGATCGGAGATCAGAACCTCTGCAATGTCCATTACAGAGGGTTGATTCTTTGAATAACAACTCCGCAGGAACTGGATCACGTCAGGATCGAAATCTACGAAGTCAAACAGTTTGAGGTAGAGTCTATCTTTTGGAGCTTCGCCAACATAGCAGTTCCTTGGGGGGCGAAGGACCTCATTGCCTGCAGGACCCGTTGGCACCATTTTTAACTCAGAAAGTTTCTGCAGCTCGGACCGTTCGAATCCTGAAACGAGCTCAGAGAAACTATGAGGTGAAAGGAGGTGTATACGGACTGGAGATCTGCTTAGACAACATCTTTAACCACCTGAGGGCATTTTCTTTCCTCGGCGGCAACGATTTAATTAGCGCTGATGTGGGTGGATCTTGCTGAATACCAAAGCGATCGAGAGGCGCTTCACGATAGCTAGCTGGCACGACGGCAAAGCCAAGTGCTTTCCATTCAGTATTTGAGAATACCTAAACGAGCGTTAGCAAGAATAACACAGCATGGTGAGCTTGGTAGTACCTCTCCTGGTTTCTTCCAGCAAGTATGACGTTCGTCCTCAACTTGAACCTCCGCGGGTACAAACGTTCTGTCTCTAAAGGTCTCTGGCCCATATCTTGAATATTGCATGCCAAGGCCAGCGCAAAGATACCTGAAAGCAGTCTCCCCTACTTCACTCTGTGACGAACAAAGTTCCATGATCTTGTCAAGCGTCGGGTACTGATGCAGACCTAGTTCATACATGAATTTAGCTGCGATGAGAGTGTGTAAATCAGTCCTCAAGTAGAGAAGTAGTACTTGGATTCTTGCCTTCTTCTGACGCGTCCTCCCATTTTGGCTGGCCCCAGTTGACGATTTTCAATTTGAGCTTTCGGAACTCTGCTTTCGGTGGGTAAAGCTGGTCTGCGCAGTAGCATTTCGCCTCTCTGGCACTCCCTTTGTCCTCTTCCTTTTGAAATATCTCGTGCTTCTTCACCTTTGAGACTACCATTGGCGACTTCAATTGCACGAGGTAATGGATGAACTCATATACATCCCACGTGCCACTGCCTTTGTACCTGATTGGACATTGGTGAGGGAGCATAACGAATAGATGTATTATGGCTTACTTTTCCAGAAGTAATTCGAGCGGGGGATGGGTTTGAACTCCGATGGACGAGAGGAAATTAGTCATAAGTGCGTCGATGGGAACCTTCGTGAACTGGACGATGGGCAAGCGATACTCGTTGGGCATGTCATTGGAGAGGAACGAACTTGCCGGAAGCAGGAGGTCCATTGAAGCGGAAGTTGGAATACAATGCTTTTCTTTGAGCAAAGCCTTCAAATAACAACGTTCTTCCTCCATAGATGAACCCCACACTACTCCAATGCTGCCCAGGACATCCTCCGCCCATTCCCTTGACTTCGTGAAGTCACGGGATGGATTTTGAGACATGACGTTGGGATCTGAAATATGTGCCAGCCAGGGAATGATTGTGAACTCTTTCCAGCCAAGCGTTTCGAGATGGCTACGATGAAAATCTTTACTGATATCATAGGGTATGAGACTCTCGGGAAGTGGCCCGTCCAGCGCGACTTTGACCCAGGGACGCTGTATGTTGATGAAGTATCGTATGGAGGACAATGGAATGGTTCCGTCCACTCCATTGAGAGTGGCAGAGGCCAGCAAGTCAGTCTTATGAGTGGCCCGCTTATCATCATCCAGCTTCATCCACCATTGGAGACAACAAACCATCTCATTCGGACTGAGTTCATATTTACGTAGGTGCTCGACCACCTCCGTGGGAATACTTTTGAGAACCTTATGTCCACCTGGAAGATCATTGATGATACATGCGCTAGCATGGCTGGCATGTTTCGAGAGCATTGGCATAGACTTGAGGAATTTCGCGAGGTCCTCATCGAAAATCCTGATGTCCGGGGCCTTGAGAACGCCATGAGAGGAGAGTAACCGAAGAGGCTCAGAGGAACCTTGGCAGAACGAGATTTTCAAGGAATTGGATACCCCCTCATGGGGAGTAGAACCACGAAATGAAAAGAACTGAAGGATGTCCAGAAAACGCTGATCTAGCTCGCTGTGAAGTGACGCCAATGTATCAGATGTTACTCCATTCTGGCACCATAATCGTTCGATATTGGAGAGTCTCCACTCATATATGGCACGACAGAGTAAGCCTCCGATGTGGAGTAGTTCGCGGTTCCAGACTAGTAGAATGAGACGGAATATATCAATGATCTTCATCGGAAAATCCAACCCGCTCACCAGCTTCACCATCATTACTATCAAATCGCATATAGTCAAATTCAAGACATTTCCAGAAGAAAGTAGCTTACGCTAAATCTATCATTACGCGTTCAACAGTGGGCATGAAGCGGGACATCATGTGACCCCCGATGCCCGTGCTCTGTTTAGTGGCATGGCCCTGGTAATGTAGTGAGCAGGGGCCCCGCGATAAAGATAAAAACTAACAATGAAAATCTGAGACTTCCTATAAAATTCATGTGATCAGGTTGATACCACTTTGTCGCGTAAGAATCATTACATACCCGCCTAGAAATCCCTTGAAGATTGATATGTCTTTGAAAGGACTCGGATCGCCCTCTTTCATCATGCGAATTGGGCCGTCATCATCACTGGGGGCCTTAACAAAGATTAGTCTCTCAAGACATAGACCTTAAGAATGGCATACATAGATCACGCTATACTTGAAACCCCTGGGGGGCGTCTTTTGCATGCACTGGCTTAATTTATCCCCAAGTATTTTGTCCGGAGTTGCGCAGACCTCCGCAGTGAACGTGGTAAAAGTGAGCTCCGATTGGCATTTCGCTCGACGTGCCTTAGGCTGCTGATATGGAGTATCCATTGACGGCGCATCTTCGGTGTTCTTGGTAGTATATACTACACTATTTACTTCAGCCCAAATCGTGGTCACTAATTAGATAGAACTGAGACACTTGTCTTGCGAATAGCATGGACATGACACTACGCACAATAACATTGGATATCTTGAATCATCATGAAACCCTGCTGAACTCCCGATACCTTCGGAATTGTCCGGGGGGCAGCAGAAGACTTTCTAATCACCCCAATCTCACAGCCATCATAAATGACCCGCACGTTCTGTAGTTTGACCATGAAGGTAATGGATGTTGCAAGAAATCGCATAAGATCCAGTAACGGTGGCACAGGAGCGGGTTCCTTGAGGGGTAATTCGAATGTTGTCCATGAATCATCTATAACAACTAAACTGGAAGCGCATAGCTGATGCCATGTTGAGGGGCAACCCGTTGAAAAACGAACGACATCTATACCTGATCATCCTTCCAATAAAGTCTCAATTCTTTGTCTACGAAGCAATGTTATTCCCAAATGCCAGGAAACAAAACACGCCCACCTCCAGAGGATACACAAGGGCTGTCTGTCTTTGAGAATACGACATAGAAGCCTATTGAACGGTTCACCGATTGTGTATGTGAGAAACGTGTCTGACGAACCAACACCGAACGCTCCAATTTTATGTGGATCAGGGTTTCCTGAGGCTGGTCGTGCAAGCAAGATATTAGAAATGTCGGCGGGTGAAACTAGGAAACCTCAGACCAATCGTCGTCAGTCGCTCCCAGTCGGCGAGGTCAAATCTGCTTCCGTTGTTCCTGATTGTCCAATAAGACACCTTGAAAAGATGTAAGCACAAAACACAAACATGGAGATGCTTTACAACTACGAACTGATTCCAGATCAAGTAGAGCATCCTGCTTTTTATTCCCATGTTCATGGTATGTCGAGGTCTTGAAATGAAGCTCGACTGTGTCCGAGTTGGCATCATCAGAGTTCTGCAAGAGCTCGCGGAATACTGCCGAAATCAGACTCTTTGAACAAAGGAATCAGGGAGCCTGAGGGAATGATCTTACAGTCAAACTGGCCCGAATAGCGAGCAAGCGCCTTCTTAACTAGCCCGCGCTGATCAACTCTGATCGGAATTTCACTAGCCTGAGTGCAATCCGAGGCGTGAGGCTGCAAGTGAACATTTATATGAATCAAAGGAGACGAAAGCCAAAGAGTCATGATTGTCATACCGTCATAATCATTCGATATCGATCACGACTTGAAGTACGATAAGAGATAAGCTAGCGAGCACCGGTAGTTGCTGGGCCTTGAAACAGTGGGTCACCTTCTCACTTCGGATACTAAAGGATAACTTATAAGGCGTCGATTTGCTGCCAATGTCGCGCCAGTGAGAAGTTGCAGGTCAGAAGCTCGGATTACGTCAATAATCGTTATCGCTGCTTGTCCACCATTCTCGTTCGGACTACCTCACATTCAAGTTTGGGCCTGCGCGACCATCTTCAAAATTCTGTTGGCAGCCTTACTACTGATCTCTACATCATCATAACGCCAATGACAGTCAATCGCCCCTCCGAGTCGCAGTTACAGAGCGAATATGCAAAGAGCTTTACCCACCAGTGCATGAAGCACTACGGCTATCCCTTGTTCTCTCCTGATCCGAATTCAACTTTGCCAGACTATTACAATCAAGATGGGGTCCAAATCGGGGATGTTGGATATGTAGACCGCGGGGGAAACTTTTGTATTCTTGACAACATACGCTTCCACCCCGAACGCATAAAATCCCACCCTAGTCTAACTGCTCCTCCGAAATATGAACGCATACCAGTCGATGAATACTCAAATATAATAGTCGACGTAAATGCGATCCCCTCTAACCACATCATCGTATCTCCGCACATCAGCCGTAAAGATTCAAAGTATGTTTGTTCTGCGCCAGCCTGTGTCACAGTAGAGACTTACCATATCCTAAGTGGATCACATACATTCCAGACAGCTGTCCCCCGAGGGGCCATCCTTATACTGCCATCAGGCGCTCGTTCTGAAACGCTCGACGAACACTCAAGGCAAGAGTTTCAAAAGGTAGCCGTGAAACATGGATATGATTGGTGCAAGATGGCAATGGGCTACTCCGTCTTCCTTGTTACTGGATTTCATAAAACTCGCACATGGTCCCGGGCTTATTTTGAAGATAATGTTGAAGGCAAACAGGCTAAGGAGATTAATGCGATTTTACAGAGTAATCGACGTTCCCCTGAGACATACCGGTGGAAGACCAACCAAGGGGACATATTTTCCAAGGATATCGGTGGAAGGGCCAAGCCTAATCAAACCATCTTCCTGCGAGGCTTTCGGATCACCAAAAGGAATGATGCGGTACAGAATAATGATCATTCCAATCCGACTCAGTATCCCAAGGGTAGTCTAGACATTCGGGAACTTGACGAGCTACAGGTGGGTACTATTCTATGTTTTCTCAATCCACTGAAAGCGAAGAATTGTCAGAAATCCGATCCGTCCAGTTTACTTGGCCGTCGTATATTGGAAAGGGTTCGTTCAATACGCCATGGAACTCTGGTGAAGTAATGGAAATTTTCTCAGAGTCCAACCGCTAGGATTGCCATCACGCATGATGACGACTGGGCATCTATGCTCACAGAGGTTTGTAAAGCCACATCTCATCCACTCGCATTCTCATGAGTATTCCAGAGAAGTGAAGACTCGACAGATGTTGACATTTTAGTGAAAGAATTGCTGGAAAATTCTGATGTAATATCGGAAAATGCACATGGCGAGTCTTCAGTAATATTGCATTGTCACTCGTCAATGAGATTTGAACTGGCGCTCCTAGGGGTAGTTTTCCTACGAAAGAAGATGTACGTCTATCCATTGTGACATAGGACTTATCTTCCTCACACCGGATAGTTTTGCCCCTTCGCCCCCAGAACACTTGTCATTGTCGACAGTAATGGTTATTAAGAGTATGCCCTTTGATATGAAGCGGTTTTTTTACGAGTCTGAGGACTTTCCTGTAGCTTTGCAGGTTGAAAACATTTTTTCTAACCTCAAGCGAATGCCTTTCGGGTTCTATGTCACGATCCGGATAAACGACACGGAATGGAATAGGACCAAGGTCACACGAGTCCACAAATTTACTAGTATTGTCGAGTGGATTGAAGATATCTGTCTGTGAGGGACTCGCTGCTTATCCCAAGATATAGGCTAATTATTCTACTAAGGCCACATCCTTCCAAAAAGTTCATGTTATCATTGTGTGCTACGTTCGGGCCGAATTTAATGCTGGGTGGCCAAGAGGTTCTTTACTCCATAGAAATTGATGCGAAAGACCTGCTTGATAGGACCTCTCACAGCGAGTACCATCATAGTTCTGATATAATGCACTCTGCTCAACCCTTTCAAGTACTCGAATTTTCTTCACGAGAAACTAGTTCTTCAGCTCCTTTACTATTCTTTACTCTGGGTAGACGCCACGACAATGGCTCCCAAAAAAGCTCAAACCATACTAGCGCCGGTCTAGTGAGTGGTAGGAAACGTTACTGCATCAGTATTGATGGTAGTGATTTGTCCTTAGCTCGACCAGAAACTATCTATGGTTGTGAAGAACACAAATCTGGGGCATGAGGCGCTCGCTCGTTATTACTGTGACTACAGAAAAGAAGATATTGCAGAATCCATAAAGTGTTTTAAACTCGCTCTTGGAGAGCCCGGGCTCTCTCCAAAGGACTCTCCTTATACTGCCGCAGTATTCAATCTGGCCACAGCACAGCTGAATAGCTATCTCTTAGACGGTACACAGTCCGACCTTGATATCTCTTTCATCTCCCACGAACCATACAAGAATCTGTATGAGCCATCCATTACTACTACCAATTCCCTTGATCTATTGGCCGCATTTCTTCAACAGGCTCAGGCCTTTCTGCACCGATATGGGAGGCAGGGCTATGAGGAGCTTGCCAACTGCAAGATTGAAGAGTTGATAGAGAAAGTAAAAGGGATGTACTTGGTCGGCTTCCACGAGGTTCAAGCCGGGGACCTCATCCTCCAAACATACAAACGATACAAACTCCTGCGTTCCTCTAACCTCGATAACCTTGACGAGTTGCTCATGGAGTTTGACGAAGCCGTTCGTGTTTGCCCAGAAGGGTATTTCGACAGGCCACATAGGCTGATCAACCTTGCCATCGCGTTACGGGTATGCTTTCAGCATCACAAGGACCACGAGGACCAGGGATATATCGACAAATCTATCACCTTACACGAAGAAGCGCTACGCCTCATCCCAGATCGCCATCCAGACAGAGCTGCTTATCTCACCAGTCTGTGTACTGCTCTCCTCGTGCGCTTCAGGGCGCACAGAAATTGCAATGACCCTGGTGATCTCAACAAATCGATCGAGATTATCATACAGGCTGAACAGCTTGTCCCCAATCCTCATGTTGACAGGCCTGCTTGTCTCAATGCCTTCAGCAATGCCCTCCTACGACGCTCTGAGTGGAATGCCGATTCTACCAACCTTACCGACATAAACGACTCCATCACACGTAGCGAGGAAGCCTTACGACTGATCAGGAACAATCATCCAGACAGAATAACCTATCTCCACACCCATAGTGGTGCACTGTTACATCGTTTTAATCTAGGCTCTATCCTCACCGACCCCACCGACCCCACCGACCTCAGCCGCCACATTGCAACCATTGAACAAGTTTTACAGCTCATTCCAGCTGATCACCCTGACAGGGCTGCATACCAAAAGAGCCTTGAGACTGCTCGCCAGAACCACGAGATGTACTATCGCAAGTACTTTGATTGAACTAAACTATTTCGTACTCAAAACTTTTCAACGCAGTTGACCTCACCCCTCAAGGTCACCCGGACAAGCCTCGTCGTCTAACCAACCTCGCAAACTGCTTGTTGACTCGTTTCTCGCGCCTTGGGGAACTGAGCGACCTCGAGGATGCGATTTCGTGGCATAGGGACGTAGTTCACCTCACCACTCAAGGTCATCCGGACAAACCTCGTTGTCTAAACAACCTCGCGAACTCCTTGTTGACTCGTTTCTCGCGCCTTGGGGAACTGAGCGACCTTGAGGACGCGATTTCGAGCTATAGGGATGCAGTTGACCTCATCCCTCAAGGTCATCCGGACCAACCTCGTCGTCTAAACAACCTCGCGAACTCCTTGTTGACTCGTTTCTCGCGCCTTGGGGAACGGAGCGACCTCGAGGATGCGATTTCGAGGCATAGGGACGCAGTTCACCTCACCCCCCAAGGTCATCCGGACAAATCTTATTGTCTAAACAGCCTCGCGACCTCCTTGTTGACTCGTTTCTCGCGCCTCAGGGAACTGAACGACCTCGAGGATGCGATTTCGAGGCATAGGGACACAGTTGACCTCACCCCTCAAGGTCACCCGGACAAACCTCGTTGTCTAAACAACCTCGCGAACTCCTTGTTGACTCGTTTCGAGCACCTTGGGGAACTGAGCGACCTCGAGGACGCGATTTCGAGCCATAGTAACGCAGTTCATCTCACCCCTCAAGATCACCCGGACAAACCTCGTTGTCTAAACAACCTCGCGAACTCCTTGTTGACTCGTTTCTCGCGCCTTGGGGAACTGAGCGACCTCGAGGACGCGATTTCGAGCCATAGGGATGCAGTTCACCTCATCCCCCAAGGTCATCCGGACAAATCTTATTGTCTAAACAGCCTCGCGACCTCCTTGTTGACTCGTTTCTCGCGCCTTGGGGAACTGAGCGACCTCGAGGATGCGATTTCGAGGTATAGGGACGCAGTTCACCTCACCCCTCAAGGTCACCCGGACAAACCTCGTCGTCTAAACAACCTCGGGAATTCCTTGTTGACTCGTTTCGAGCGTCTTGGGAGACAGAGCGACCTCGAGGATGCGATTTCGAGCCATAGGGACGCAGTTCACCTCACCACTCAAGGTCACCCGGACAAACCTGCTTATCTAAGGAACCTCGCAAACTCCTTGTTGACTCGTTTCGAGCACCTTGGGGAACTGAGCGACCTCGAGGATGCGATTTCGAGCCATAGGAGCGCAGTCGACCTCACCCCTCCAAACCACCCCGACAACCCTAGACGGCTGGCGATGCTTGCCCGATCTTTCTTTGCACGTTTTCATCGTACGAATCAAATTATAGATCTGCAGCAGGCAGTCTCATTATACTCTCATGCTGCCTGTGCGAACACCGGCCCTATTTCTGTTCGACTTGATGCATCGAAGGCATGGATATTTTCTGCCCGTCTCCTGCGTCATCACTCTCTGCTCCCTGCATACTCCGTTGCTATCCGCCTCCTTCCTCAACTTGCGTGGACATGCTTCCCTCTTACACAGCGTTATCGGCACCTCATTGGTGCTGGTGAGGTACTCGCCGAAGCCGTCTGTGCTGCTCTGGACTCTGGTTATCTAGAAATGGCTGTGGAATGGCTCGAGCAAGGCCGTTCTATTGTTTGGGTGGAACTGCTTCGACTTCGCAATTCTTTTGATGATCTGTCGTCTGCCTACCCAGATTACGCCCATCGACTTCGGAATCTGTCTACAGCACTGGAGAATGCAGGTGTTGCTCATGAACAGTCACTCTCTCTACCTGACCAGATCCAGAATCCTAGTCCTGAGGAAAGTGCACCGGAATCTTTGGAACAAGTGGCTACTAGACACCGCAGACTTGCCATTGACCGAGACAAACTACTGCAGGACATCCGGCGCTTGCCTGGCTTTGAACGTTTTGCTCTCCACAGAGAGTTCTCCCAGCTTCGTGCTGCCGCCCACTCTGGACCGGTCGTCTTCCTTAATGCCACGGAGACCCGTTCCGATGCCTTGATCGTTCTCGCCAACGTAGAGAATGTCATTCATGTCCCTCTTCCAAATTTTACACTCCCGGAGCATCAGATTTCACTCGAGAAATTGGTTCGTCGCGATCGAGATTCACTGAGTGATAGGGAGGGTAAACCCGTGCTGCGGAATACGACCGACCCGTGGAACTCTATCTTGTCTCCCCTGTGGAAACACGTCGTCAAACCTGTCTTGGATGCACTCGCATTCTCTACGGTACGTGATGTGCTGTCTTGCCCTATGCAACATTGCTGACCTGTTCAACATTTTAACAAAATAGATTCCGCAGGACCGACCACGCATCTTCTGGTGTCCGACTGGGCGATTCACATTTCTTCCCATCCACGCGGCCGGTTTCTACGACCCCCGGTTTGAGGAACCTGGAAACAAAGTTTTCGATTTTGTGGTCTCGTCATATACTCCTACCCTCAGTATTCTTGGATCCTCACCGAAGTCGAACGCCGAATCTAGCAGAGACGTCCGCCTGCTCGTGGTCCGTCAGCCACACTCAGATGGTCTATTTCTGCTTCCGGGTGTAGATAAGGAGATAAAGTACATCAAGGAGGTAATCAGAAAGAAAGATGTGATCCTTGTGGAGCCTTCTATTGGAACGGTTGAAGAAGTATTCGGGCTCATGAAAAATACGGACTGGACTCACTTTGCATGTCACGCCACCCAAAGCGGTCTCTGTCTCGCCAATGGGCGCCGGTTATCAATATCCAACATTACTGCTTTGTCACGTCCTCGTGGTGGGCTCGCCTTCCTCTCTGCACCTGAAATCGCAACGGCCGACAAGAAGCTCTCTGACGAGGCGGTCCACATTGCAGTGGGAATGTTGTTTGCAGGTTATGGAGGTGTTATTGGAACAATGTGGTCGATCAGCGACAGGGTTGCCCCTGACGTAGCAAAGGACGTCTATGAACAGTTGTTTGGGAGTGGGTCGGCGCCAGACTATCGAGATGCAGCCCATGCACTGGACCATGCCATGAAACGTTTGCGGGACGAAAATGTGCGATTTGTGGACTGGATCCCATTTATCCATGTTGGTCTCTGAATCGTATCAGACTTAGTGTAGACTCTATTTTTGTATCGAATGTAGTATCGAATGACCGTCATCACTTTCAACCAAATTCCCACATGATCTACTCTGTGCCACTGCCTTCACTCTCTGAATAGAGACATTGAAGACGACTGATACATATGTATGGTTTATATCATTTGAGTGCACCCAGTGTCTAATTATCTTCACTTTGGTTTTGAAGCGAGATAGTCATAACGATCTTTTTTTACAGGGGAGATAGGAATGCGCTCACATTGCTTGGTTCTTGCTCAAGTTCGCGACCAATGGAGATGTAGGGACCAAGGAAGTTCGGAACTGGCATGCACTGATAGGTACACTCACAGTCTTTTCATCATGTGCCAGTGAACTATCTATATACTCATTGGATATTTCAGGATGACCAAAGACGACATGGTCACCCCGACATACGAACTCGAGGCTCATGTGACTTTCATTGCAACCAGAGTCATTTGAAGCCCCCGAATTATTATTTTTCTCTTGTCGTTGGCTGAACCATTTAATTTATTACCCGGTTGTCCACTATCAAAAGAATGAGGTCTACCTTTGAAGTTCATATAATATTACTGATATGAATACGTGAGGGAAAACGTGGTGCGAAATGCTAAGGTACTATGATCAAGGTTCACAGACACCCACATTTGGTGATAAGTCCCTTTAAGAAACCGATTAATGACGAAGAGGAACCCTGCATTGGTGGTACAACGACCTTGCCAGCTACCGTATTTTCCAGTCGTTTTCTCTTTCGCAGCTCTTCTTGGATCTGCATTGATATTGGAGACATATTTGTGAAATTGGATATGAGACTGTGCGCGGACCAACCTCCCTCATAACGACGCATTTCGGCTCCGGCATTGAGGAGGCCATGGAATGTGTTTTGCTTCAGGGAATCCTCCACCTCTCTACACGTGGCGTCACTGAAGTGATACTGCACCATAACAGTGATGCAAATGCGGCTAAGAGCTTTTGTCCCACACAGCGCCTCCAGTATCTGGAGGTTCCTTTGTGCTAGTTGGGGGAGGTCGAGTTCTGGATCAAATTCAGAAGTATCGTGCACGTATATAATGCCGTTTAGTTTCGGCGCCTGCCTGAGAAATTCAACCTATCAGAAAATCAAGGCACGAACGTGGCCAGTCGTACTCACTCTTCCTTGGGGGCCAGGAAGTCCTGGACCCTCTCTAAGATGACCATGCCGCTGGGGCTACCTCCGGATATGGGAAAAGTTGGTATCACCGCGAGCACTATGCGACAATTCTCCGTAGTGTACTGAACTTTCTGGACATTCACTAACCGCTTGCCATCACACGGAGGATCAACAGGGTAGCGTCTCTCGAGATCCTTCATGAACTACAAGTCGCCATGTGAGTCTGCGTCCGACAAAGTCATTGCAATGCTCACTTTCAACTTTCCTTGTGCACGAAATGCAGGTGAGCTTGGGCATCATTTATCAAAGCAAGCATACCATTATTAGTTGTTCCCATGATTCTGCATATGTTCGTGAGGACAACGTACATTGGAGGTTAAATTAGTACGTACGCCACCATTATTTCAGTCTGATGGTCTTCAATCTGTTCCCTCGCAGGGAGGGGCATATCACCGTTACTTCTATAAATTGGACTTAGGTTGTCACACATCAGATCTCAGAAGTATGTCTACAGGTACCTTCCTTGATGGCTACCGCCCCCATTCTCGATCCGATTGCGTGCTTCTGTGCCTTTGCTCCAGCTAAGCTCTCTGCTCGGACCAGAAGTCGTACAGCTCACCACTTTGTTCTCTCCTGTAGAATGTCTGATAGATGGTTTGATTTTCCGCAGCAATAGTGACTGGGTTGTCACTCGAATAGTCGTAATTGGACTGGTTTCCAGCAACGTCGTTGTAAATACCGATATTCGCCGTCGCAGCATTGCCACTTTGTTTGAATGTCATTGAGGACGCGAGCCGCTACCTGATGTAAGTCGGGCTATCAAAGAGGATGGTGTGAGTTACTTGGTCACAGATTGCAAGTGAAGTCAACTTTGCTATGAACGGCTGCACTCACTCACTCAGCACGTGTTCAGGATCACCTTATATGTATAGATCGAAATTTCCATCCAATGTCAAGCGGCAGGCGGGACGTGCAACACCGCCCAGTACAATGCCTGCCCAACGTGACCAGGGGCCCGTCACCTCGTCGACTTGTCATTTCCCTATCCCCTCCACCAAGATCCTGACGTTCTACCAAAGGGGCTATCCAATATCGAGGCACTACACAGAGCTGCAAGGCTTGCTGGGCGGTATCAACCCTTGGATTTCCCGGTTCAGCAGAGTGTCCCCGCAGTCCCAGCGACGATCTCTCCTGCACAGGACGCGACTGAGCCCGCACGGTGTCATGTCTTTTGAAGCGGAACCCAAGAAGAAACTTTTCAAACAGATTGAGGTCCCCTTCACCTCCTTTGACGCCTCTCAACCCGAGTGTCCAGGTCCTCGAAAAATGCAAGGAACAAGAAGCCCCGGTCCATGTAGCCAGTGAGTTTGCCCAAGGCACTGAGGCCCTCCTCTTATGCATACATTCACCCTCCCATTCACCCCCTTTCTGAACCGCGCAAATGCCCTCGAAAAATACTACGATATACGCGGCAAACTCAAGAACTGTTATACCACCTACGTCCAACCCACAGAAAGTCTAAACTGCTCATACTCCTGCAATTCCAAAGACTGACTCTCCTGGCAGACGACGAGGATCGGATGCGACGAAATTGGCCTGCATCACTCGACATGTGCAAAGTGACCGGTGACCATGTCATGGTGCATTATCGCAAAGCCAAATACCTCATGCGTGATCGCCGAGCTGCTCACGACGCTGAATGAGTACCAAGCAGCAGCGACCACAATACAATGGGCAGCAAGGGCCGAATTTGGATGGACATCAATTAGGTCTGTCAGGGCTCCGCAAAGTAGGTCCTTGTGTAACTTGAAGTCGTTTACTATTCAAGTTTACCAGTCGCAAAACTAATAGAGGTCCATGGTATTGCTTCTTTCTCACCTCTATGTAGACTACATAGTTACCGCAATCTATTCACGGTGTACCTCAGCGAGGCGTGATCGCGTGATCAGTTGGTCACATGCGTACCTCAACGGGTCAATAGCCATTGATAGGCTGTCCCCCAATCTGATCGCTCCGTTGATACCAACTTATCCTAAAGCCAATATTACTCTCCCTGATCCGTGGACTCTTCCTTGCGATCGACATACATTCTATTTGTCTTTTGCAGTGTGGCAGTCCAGTCAGTTGCCTTGCCGTTTTTGGACTAGTTGGCTTATTAGGCTGATCCAAAAAAAGAAACATTCTTTTTGCTCTGACCGCAAACGCAACACAACCATCCTCGTTGTCGCTCCGTTACCAACCTTACCATCCTAGCGAAGCCCTTGATGCGTTGCATGGCTGCGCTCAGGGCTGACCTGGCTGGTTCTTCGGTCCTGGACGGTCACACGAACCAAACGATACAAAAAGAGATGCACAAGTTGGTTCTCTCCCACTCATATCTTGGTATTGTATCTCTAACATATCGCGTTTAGTCCCACATCTTGGCTCGCACTCAGCATCTGCCTTGGGTGACAGATTCACACTTCTGCAGCCAAGTTTGGTGTCGAAAGCGAATTCGACGACAGTAATTATTTATGGAAAACAGCTTGCGAGTCTCAAGTGTGGCATGTCAATCCATTGCTATGACGATCATCGTGTCGCAATGGCGTTTTCCATGCTTGCCACTGTCATTGATGGTACCATCATCAAGGAGCAACATTGTGTTGAAAAGGCATGGCTCAAACAAGGTACATCACGCACTGTCCTTATTCGCGCTACCTCATGATCCGACAGATTGGGATCCAAGTACAATGCATCGACATACCTCACGCCCACTCACTACCTGCAGTAGGTGCGCCTTCCCCGTCCAAGGCGCTCACACCATCGATGACACCATCGGTTCTTCTGATTGGGATGTGCGGCTCTGCCAAGTTGCACATTGGCCAGCTGGTCTCTCGTGCGCTTTCCCTTCGCTTCCTCGACTTTGACGCGCATTTCGGGTTGTTGTATCCACCCACCGTTCGCGTTTACGTTCAAGCACACGGATGGTCAGCCTTCAGAACAGCCAAGACCGAACTATTACAGTCACTCTTGTCCACCCACAGCGAGGAATGGGTGATCAGTCCTGGAGAGGGCATCATGGAGACACCCGCAGCATGTGATGTGCTCAGCACATTCTCGATTCTGGGTACAGCGCGAAATATCTGTGATCGAGGCTTACCTCAGTCAAGAAGACGAGTGTCCTGCTTACGGCGAGGAGATCCAGAACGTGTTTACACGTCACGAACCATGGTTCACGCAGTGTGCTGGGTACGAGTTTGGAAACTATGTCATAACCAAGGGCGGCTTAGAGAGCGAGGTAGAGCGGTTCCTTGGGCATGTGTCTGGCTTGAAGCCGAACCTAGTACCGAATGTGACCAAGGCTGCACAGGGCGTACGGTCCTACTTTTTGTCGTTGACGTATCCGGACATCGTGCCTGCCCTGGCAGATACCCCTCAGCTGATCACCGGCGTCGATGCACTCGAGTTATGCATCAATCTACTCCATTCCCAAGCATATGTTTCACAGCAGGTTGCTGCGCTGAGACCTGCCACGCCCCTCCCCATCGTGTTCACCGTCCATACAGTCGCACAAGGTGGCGCCTTCCCTGATGATGCTACCAAAGAAGCTGCTGAACTCCTCAAACTCGCCCTGCGCTTGGGATGCGAATACGTTGATGTCGAGACGACACTCCCACCCCAGTTCATCAAGAAAATTGTGAGCAAGAAAGGTCCTTCTCAGAGTATCGCGTCGTTTCATGACTGGAGTGGTGCAATTGCATGGGATGCACTGCGCATGTTAGCTACGTACGGCGTCGTGTCGCAATTTGGTGACATCGTCATTTACTTTGCCCTGGTTACACATTCACTGCTTCCCCAGCAAAGCCGCACCGGGTCAGCTCTCGTTCGTCGAGCTTCAGCAGGCATTACACTTGTCTGGTCTACTCCCCGCACGCCAGTTCTATATCTTTGGTACACCCATCGCTCATTCCATGTCCCCCACACTGCACAACACCGGATTCGAGACCCTCGAACGAACTCCCTCATACGTACAGTCTATTCGAAACACCGTCGACGCGGACATCCGACAGGTAATCCAGGAGGAATCTTTCGGCACGGCGAGTGTGGCGATCCCGTTCAAACTGGACATCATTCCCCTGTTAGACGACATGTCAGAGGCGGCCAAGGCGATCGGCGTCGTCAACACGATCATTCCCAGGGATGAGACCCTCTGCAAGCTCTCGTTCATCTATCCCTCTAGCCTATTCATAGCGACCCTCGCGCCCATCCGGCTGCTTCTCCTCACCACGTTCCTGGACACGGGCATCGAGCTTCTTGGGGATACTCGCCGAGTGTACTACAGATCACTCGCGGCGATATCTAGTGACGAGGATACTTACGCAGATCTCCTTGTCTCAGATCATTTCAACCTCGAGCACCTGATAGCCTTCGACATTGCACATTCCCTGTTTGACATTTGAGACACTGTCTGCCTGCTGTCAAATTTTTCACGGTCTCCGGTATCGCAGACCTCGGCCTACCTTGCTAGCACCCACCGTTACTTCGCTGCCCGAAGAAACTGAGGTGGAAAAGGGTTCGAAAGCATGGTGTTTGGATGCCCTTGGAGGTCTTTATCTGGAGTTCTCAAACTATTCTTTTGTTTCTACGGCTTCCGAAGCCGCCCACAGAGTGTTTATCGCTGTCGGGGGTCATACGAAGGCTGCGCGTTCTGTATCCGGGTGTTTGGACAAGCGATGCAAGCGAGGGGCACCACTTCCGCTTTTGCCTTCACCACGTCGCTCGTCCATGTTGCAGCGCTTGCCGCTAGTCCTTGCCCATTTCAGCGCAGTGCCAACGCCCATGGTGGACTTGGAGGTTGTGTTCCATGACTGGCCGACTCGGATCATGCGCCTGTGAAGTTGGACCAAACACCAGTCATGCCCAGCCTTGCACTCATCCTCCTCCCTGACAACGTCCCAGGTCCAAGTCAAGGTTTCTGCGCACTTGACCCCCGGGTTTCACCCCCCGTCATGCGCCCGTTCAATAAGCTAGTAGTGTGCACTCAGCACTTAGCCCCCCTCCCTGATGCCTATCAGGTCCGAGTGAGGCTGCCACACGCCCGACTCGGGTCTCCCGCCCCATCAGGCTCACTGAGGCTGCCGTGTGCTCCGAGTCAGCGCCCAGCCTCCCCTCCCCTCCCCCTTCCCTGATAGTACTCGGGTTGAGGGTGCTGTGCAGCCGACGCCTCGGGAACCACGCCCCGCCATCCACCCGCTTTACTTTGCCAAGGCTGCCTGGCCCTATTGCCCAGCCTTGGCGCTCTTTCGTCTCCCTCCTCCTACTCGGCCGGGTATGCTGCTTTGCTTCCTGCGTCGTCGGTCACTCCTGTATTTTTGGGAGCAGCTCACACATACCCGGTGGCTCGGGCTCCGGTCCTGGGCCGATTTCTTGTATAGGCCCCTTCCTTGGTGCAATCGTAACAGGTGCATCTACTTCGCCCTCAGAGCGTTTGCCAGTGCCCAGTGTTCTACTTGCCACCACTTCCAGGTCCCACCAGATCATCGGAGCACGCCGAAATGCGACTTCATCTTTTTCATTCCCTGTATCACTGCGTCTGTGTGATGAATCCACGGACAGTTCAGGTTTATTGCAGTGCGGGTACTTGGAGAATATCATACAGCTATACAAACAACCCCCTAGAGCCTGCAATCAACCTGTCCGTGCCCGCAGAAACGTCCGCCACCCAGTGAACCTGAAATCGTCCAACCTCGTGATCGGTTTACACACTCCAAACAACTCCGGCGGTATCCCCGCGTCCCTGCACAGTGCCATCGTCTGCACAAAAGACCTCTCCGATTCCATCTTGCGACCGAGACGCATCTCCACCTCTCCGAGCGCCCTCGTACACAACGTCTTGGTGCCAATCTCGTCACAAGCGTCACAATGGGCGACGACATCCGCAAGGAGTTGATGCGCGACGCCATCGTTTCCCGCATACAGCTCGTTTCGACCTTGGACGTAGAGCATCGCCAAAAAGTTGACAGACGACGGCGTGGCGAGCATCCCGAGCGTGCTCACACAGTTTTGGACGATTGACTGTGCCAGGCTGAAATGGCCCTGGGCAGACGCGACCGCTGCTTGGTGACTCAGCACGATCAGCGTGAGCTGAATCTGGCCGTGGACGGCGTCCTCTGCTTGACGAAGGAGGTCCATAGCGGTGTCGAGTTTACGTAAAAGGAATGCGGCTTCGGCTGCGGTGATCAGGAATGTCCAGCGTTCCCATGGGCCAGACGTCATGCAAACTGATCGGAGGCGTTCAAGGTGTACTTGAGTTTCTTCCGGCTTGTCGTGCCCGTACAGCATCCTCGACCTCCAGTGCAATCCTTGGGACCGTACACCATAAAAACTGTCGTCCATCGAGTGCACAAACAGGGTACCCGAGCCCTCGAATGATGTGTGCATCCTGGCTTCGTCGAGTGCATAGAGAATGCCAGCCTTTCTGTCGTTGTCAATGTGTTGCCAAGAAGAGGAATAAAGAACGCTGTTCAGATGCTGCCGCACGTGTGAGAAGTAACCCCGATCGCTGTAAGATCGAGCTGTATTCAAGGTGCAGAGTGCACCCATGCTGTGGTTTCCAGTGGCGAGAAACAGAGTGCTGGCGGCTAAGAAGGCCTTTCCACCATATGAAAAATTTGACAGTCCGACATAGAGATGGGCAAGCCGCTCGAGGCACCACGCCTTCGAGTCTTTATGAATTGGTAATTCCTCGGGTAGCGATAATACGATGGAAGTGACTGGTGTAAGCCGGGGCTTGAAACCTGAAAGACCGCGAAGAAAGTTGGAGCAAGCACGAGTAGTGTACTGGAAATCGCCCTGCTGATGCGTAATGTCGAACGTAACAAGGTGTTCCATGTTCAGATCGTCCGAAACAACAAGAGCTGAATGGAAATCACTCTCCTCGCTAAGGGCCTCAAGTGAATTGTAATAAAATTGTCGAACGCCCCAGAGAAGTACAAAGCTAGCACTCGGAAACGCGTCAAGGAGGAATAGACGAACTGGTGCGAGGGTCGTCAGGAACGGCCCCGTACGATAAGCGAGGGACACTCTGCAAAGCGTATCCGTGATGGACAGTATGTGAGGGATGGATGGGAATAGACGTGCGGCATGGTCTTCATTGATCCCTTGAGGTAAGAAGGCAATTGTGCAAAGCACATTCAGCGCGTCGTCGCCAAACTCTTTGACAGAAGGTGAATTCAAGGACAATCTGATTGTAAACCCGAGGTTCTCCTTGCCATATCCCGTCTGCAGCAGCTTGCCCTGCTGCACCTGCCACTCGGTAAGAAGGCGTCTTCCCGACCACTGACTCTCTTCTGCGGTATACGCCAGAATATGGATCGACAGTGGATGGAAATCTAGCGCACCCAAAAGGTCATCGATATCGCCATCCGGGATATCTCCATGGTAAATAGTCCGGAAGTACTCCCGTGCGGAAGCTTTGGCGAGTGGTGGGACATTGAAGTACGTCCAGCGGACCTCGCGCGCATTGTTTCTTGTTCGCGATGTCAGAACGACCGTCACCCCAGGAGTGAGTGCGATGGTGGCCACGAATGACGAGATACGCGTCGCCTCGAGTTGGTTGACAGCTTCTTCAAACGACTCCGCATTGTCAAGAACGAGGAGGACGGGAGACAGCTCTAGGTTGGACCTCACTAGACGCTCACGCTCGGCACCGGAAGCTGGAAGTCCAAGTGCGCTCGTGATGCGCTGGATGAAGATGTCGAATGACATTATGGTACGATCAACACCATCGTAGCTTATAAAAAAGCGTCTGATGTAGCGCTTCTTGATATCATCGTCATTGATCACGGCCTTCGCGAGCGAACTCTTGCCGATCCCGCCGGGGCCAATTAGAGCGATGTCTTCATCACGAAGTAAGGCGGCTTTGGTATGATACAACAGTTCCTCGCGACCGAAGAAGAAGGCTGGGGCCGGCGGTGGAGGATCGGGGATCGATCCCAACCTGAGATTTCTCGTCAACACAGGTTTCACGAATGTAGTCGACTATCCATACTGTTGGACGTCACAGCGCTGCAACAGTTCAAATATTTGCTCGATTCGGATACTGGAGACGATATTCAGCCTTGCCTGGCGAGATTATTAAAGATGGAAGCTCAAAGAGATGGTCGACGCACGCTAAGCGTTGTGGAAATCATATTTAGTTCTGCTGCCCATCCACTGATCTCTCTTTCGTCAATAGTTGCAGTGAGGACTCTGCGGACTTGGCTGCGTTGTAGCGCCTCGTGGACTCTCGATAACATGTCATCGATCGAGCTGTTTCAGTCGACGTGAGCCAAGTTGGACGACGATAGCAGGTCACCAGGCGTACGACTTCAGCTCATTCAGTGCGTTATTAAGCGCATTGTTCGTGCGCCCAGTAGAAAGGTTCTGGGTAGCTATTGCCAGAGTCGAGCAGATAGCTGTACAACTTCGACTGAGAGCATTCAAACTGGCCTCATTTTTGATACTTTTCTATTGAAGGATTTGATTGGAATGCGAAGCGGAAAAGGATCGATACGTACTGGTAACAGCGAAAGTATAGTAGTTATCCCGATGAGAATGTTCTTCGCAGTATCGATAGGGATCAAGTTGGCGATTTGTTGTATGATCTGAATTGTACCGTCTACTGTATTCGCTATGCTCTCTCGTTGGCTAGTTGATGTATTCGGCGCCAAGCTATCGGTAGAAGCTTCTGCACGACCTTTACCCTTGTCTGGAGTTGCATCCTGCGACGCCTTGAGAACACTTCAGAGTGTGCAACAAGTTGGCTCACCTTCCTGAGGGAAGTGAAAAACTTCCTCATAGTAGTATGGGGACGAGTGATCACTACAGGAATTGAGGTCAAGGATAGCAAATTGAAACGGAGAACCAAAGAGAGAATGAGGGCCAGGCACGTTTGGCAGAGCAGAACAAGACACATTTTCTCATGTACATTAGATACTGCGATGGGATCAGTGCCTGATAAGTAGGACATACATGCTTTGAACCATGGCTAACTTGAATACAGCTAGAACAAATAGGGGTCAAATATCAGAAAATGGCAGGTGCGCGCCACCCGTGTGAGATCGTGACGCGATCGCGCGACATGTGTCGTCCAAGAAGTTAGTGCAACAAATAGGTCTCTGGCTCAGCTGGGTTTTACAGCTTGTTTCATCTTTCGTGCCAAATTCACGGCGGGCTATTATTCATCGTCCAGGTTAGTGCAACAGTGGCAGTGGTCCAGGTTCTAAGTGACGTTTCACAGGTTGTTTCACACTTTTAGAGGTTAAAACGCAAGCCCCGCGTTGATCTGTTCGTTCACTCTCATTTCTCCCGTTTTTCGTCTAATATGTCGAATACTCATCAGGTCGACCCGACTGCATCCGGCGTTCAACACACTTCGCAGCTCGAGTTCACCAGCGAATCCACTCCAGCCAAGAAGAAGTTCGGTTCCAACTTGGCTTACACCTCCGCTCCGCAAAATTACGAAAAGGCTCGCGAACAGCTTAGCAATGAGATGGAGGGTCGCTGGATAGGTCAGCGAGTTCCTTGATACATTCCTCCCCAGCGCCCATGTATCGTTACCGGAAGTTCCTGAGAATCCATTCCAAACAGTAAAGGAGGATGGGCTGGATAGTGTGCGTTATGCGCCATTTGTAAGTGGCCTTCTCCGTCGATAATCAGACTGCATGACTGTTCCCATCGTGTAGATTGATGTTATCCAGCAATGGATACCTGGTCTTCAAGCGGTGAACACAAGCAACAGAGAGGACACGGCGAATCAACTAAAGCTTAAAACGGATATCTCGATCTACAATTGCGATCAACCAGTCCCGAATAGGACTGACTTCTCCCAGAGGAACTTTGGGTAGAGTTCAAGAGCAATGATGGGAACGCTTTCCAGGGTCCTGAAGATGTCACCGAGGAATCACGTCGTGCCGCGATCGAGTCGGGCTCGTTCACCCCGGGCACAAAGGAGGGAAGGTCGATACGTGGCCAACTGGCCAACTACGCTGGTTCGTTGCACAGCCTACAATTCCGCAACTTTTCGTTCTCCATGCTCATCGAAACCCACAACGCTCGGTTCCTACGATGGGACCCATCGGGAACCACCGTGACGGCTGCCTTCAACTACCGTGTAGAGCCTGAGCTCATGGCCGAATTTCTGTGGCTGTTTAGCCACCTTTCTCCCAAAGGACCGTGGTCACGACACCACCGTCAAGCCAGCAGATCTTGCACCCAAGGATGCCACACGGGTGAGAGAGAAGCTTGGGATCACGAAAGAGAACACGGGGCTGTACAGATACGAGTTACCTGGGATGGCCGAGCTTGGGTATGCATATGGACCCAAGCACAGCATGCAAAATCGGTCGCTCGTCAGTCGGTGCACTCGCAACTTGCCCGTCGTCTGGATTCCAGTCCACGACAGTAGTGTACCTGGCTCGTCCACATCTTCCGGAGGTATCAATCCACACACTAGCAGTCACCCCAACTCAACGGAAGGCTCGCGATCTCAAGAGCGGATCATTTACATGAAGGATACCTGGCGGTTCCTTGTCCAACTCATCAGTCGTGATGCCGGAGCACGAGATCCACAAAGTACTTCATTCTCACAGGACTCCGAACATCCCGGAACACATCGCTGGTGGAGACATCGATGGGGGAAAGACACGAACGCAAGACTTCGTCGATGCACCGTGGCTATGTGTAAATCCGCGGATCTCGCCGTACCAACACTACCGGCTATTCCACGGGGTCGTCGGCCGGGCACTTTACAAGTTTGAATGCACGAGCGTGCTGGTTGGTGCCATGTTTGACGCTGTTTAAGGTACGTTTACTTTATATTTCAATTAGCTTCTCTAACGAAGTACAGCGCACTCGCACGCATTTGAACAAGCGAAAATTTTACACCGGGACAAGCGCAGGGAATATCATATTGACGCAAGATGGCCAGGGGCTTTTGATCGATTGGGAATTGGCGAAAGCGGTAGGCGACGTAGACGCCCCGATCGTACTGTAAGTCATCCCGGCAGTATTCTGTCAGGTACTGATCGCTATTCACTCGACTAGGGAACATGACATGTCTACCAACCTCCTTGAGAATCCTGGCAAGATGCACGAGTTTACGGATGACCTCGAGTCATTCATTCACGTTCTCGCATGGATTACGCTGCGCTATGTGCCTGCGATCGACTCGTATTCCCCTGGTGATCGGAACGATGACCTCACCATGTTCGACGAGGTTGTGTCGAATCTGGGACAGTTCGAACGCGGTGGGCTCACCAAGGCCCTTGCCTTCGGCGCAGGCACTTATCCATCTAGGAAGTTTCAACCTAGCAGACCCACCCCGCTCCTGAAACTTCTGGAAACCCTTAGCTCGCCTTTCAAGTCGCTGTACGGAAAGCCCCCAACAAACGAAGATCAAAAGAAGACCGATGCTCGACGGAGGGAGCGTGATGCTACATTCGCTTTGTTGCGTCGCATATATGACGATGATATGAAGTCTCTCAAAACGTCTGCCTTCTTCCTTGATGAGATAAAACTCGCCCTGGACGAGGAAGAGTGGCCTATTGACGACAAGGCCGACCCCAACCTACCGGGTAGTTTCGCCAAGACGAGAAATACTCAGGCCAACACGACACAGCGCGAGACCAGCGGTTTAGTGAACTCAAAAGGGTTGTCGAGGGGCTCGAAGCGTGGGGCTAGCCCAACTCCGGAATCAGGCGGAAAGCGTCGTCATTGCACGCCTACTGCTTCCGAAGCGCATGTATGATACCTGGCTACAAGCAATTGGATACATTTCGAGGCGTAATTTTCAAGGATAGGTCAGTGCCAATGAGAGTTCATATTGCTTCTGTCTCATTTCCATCCCAGATGGGTCGAGTCTCTTGGGTCTTGGTCCTTGGAAGGACTCTTCGGAATATATCGTTGTCAGTCTCGTGACCAGGCTTACTAACTTTGACACCCACTAACTACTTCTCTTTTATGGCATCGGAAACATCAAGCAGTACTTACTACTTGGATCCCTGGCTCGTTTTGAGTGGCCTGCATCGCCTGTTTACGCCCGCTAATTCAGAGACCTGACGAGACTGCTGTTAATTAGCAATTACAGTAATCTCGACTCAATCCCAAATTATGTAACCGTACCCTATCAATGCCAACCCATCAACAAGCGTACATCATCGATTATGATACTTACTGGCCTCTAATCATAGACGCACGATCCGATATCGGGCGCCGGCGAACATGGAAGTACACCTGGTCCAATTCGATAACATGATTACACCTCAATCTCTAGTCTCGACCATACTTCTTTCGCCTCGTTCTTCTAGCCGCTCATCCACATCGTCCCGGCTGTGATTGTCGTCCCCGTCAAGCAAAGGTATGCGGCACTCAAAGATGCGGCTAGCATTGTACTCAAGCTTTCAGGGTGTACTGATAATGCCGATTGAACAGAGTGGCGCCAACGCAACCGCAGAGATCCACGGCAACTTTAATGACGTGCAAGGAGACCAATTCAACCTGATTGTGCACGGAAATGGTAATCCATCTATCCTTACTGTCATCATCCATACTGAACAAAGGATCACAACACAGTGACCCTCCCTGGACGAACTCACTGCCGGAAAAGAGTGGAAAATGAGCCCGAAGGTACAATCGAGATCATCCAAGAGATCGCAAGTGTGGTTTCCACCGACACGACAAGTACAACTCTGACCGATATCGCCACAATACTGTCGCTGTTACAGGTCTGTCTCGCTTCTCTCGCCTGCCCGGAGTCGAAATGGCTGATGCTTCTCACAGGAGCATACTGAAAACAAGGACAGCTTGAGCGCTCTCACCCAGAGCTGTAAGGATATCTGCTCGGTCCTGGCTTTTGCCACGAAGGGGGTTTCAACAGATCGCATGAGTGGAGTACATTGGAATGCAGTTAGCACGATCCATTCGTACGTACCATATTTACGTGACATCCCTCTTCAACTCGGTTTACGTTGACTGAAACAGGTCAATTGGCGATCTACGTTCGCGAGTCACGGATCGGCTGAGATCCCAAAACGCGCATATATCCATCGCTGCAAGTCTTGACACCCAGGAGATTTGTGTATGGACTGCAGAATTGGAGGAGATCTCCGCATCATTTAGCGCACGTCGATCGTTTGTAATATCCATTTGGAATCATGCTCACAATCTCGACAGGCAAGATTGAACATTGTATCTGTTATTTGCCTGGAACAAGTCTATGGATTACTACAGCGAACTGATGTCCCGAAGTAAGCACCAGAGACGGTACTGCCAAGTTGCTTGTTAATGATATTCGATTACAGTTTGATCCCAGATCCTCCCCCACCGCCTCCACCCATGTTTTTCGGTCACGAGGAATTGCTCTGTGAAGTCAAGACCGCTCTACTCCACGACAAAAACACCGCTTTGATCGGTCCAGGTGGGATTGGGAAGAGCACCTTGGCGATGGCAGTGATGAACGAAGGAGACGTCATCCAACGTTATCGGCGTCGGTTCTTCGTGACTTATGAAGGATTAAGTCCGAAGTCGATCACCTTTGGTTCGTTCGTGGATCGCACTGCGTGCGTGCTAGGACTCCCAATGTTAGGTGCCGAGGGCGAGCGGCAGATAAAGTCTAACCTTGCTTTGTCTTCCGTACTTCTCGTCCTCGATAATGCGGAGACTTTCGAGGATGCATTGGATCGGGAGGAGGCGACGCGAATATCAAATTTCATCGCCCACACTGCAAACGCTCGGGGGGTCACAGTCTTACTGACCTCCCGAACAAGCTCCAATGCCCGGAGGGTCTCGTGGACCCAACTTGTTGTCCCACCACTTGAGAGAGCGCCCGCACAACTATCATTCAGGGAGATTTACCGCGGGGAAATCGGCGATGAGGAGATCAACAGACTGCTGACCGCTGTCGACTTCCACCCTCTGTCTATTTCTATCCTCGCACATGCCGCACGAGAGAATCGATGGTCAGGGAAGGTGGCCCTGGACAGGTGGAACTCGCTGCGGGGCAAGATATTGCAAATGGGAGACGGGAAAGATAACCTAGGGTTCACGATCAGGCTGTCTCTGGAATCGCCGTCTATCAAGGCGCTCGGCAACAACGTATTGCGCGTCCTTTGGGTTATCGCCTTCTTCCCCCAAGGGATTAATCAAGACTACCTCACTCGTCTATTCCCATCTGTCCCTCGTTTGTTGACTGTCGCGGATACCCTCTGCAAGCTCTCGCTGGTCCATCTCTCCGGCCCGTTCCTAACAATGCTTTCGCCAATCCGACTATTTCTCCTTGACGCGTTCCCGACAGAAGGTTTTGAACTTCTTGCAAACGTTCGCCAAATGTACTACAAATCACTCGAGACAATATCACAAGACAATCATCCCAACACAGCTCTCCTTATCTCCGACCACCTCAACATTGAACATCTGATCGCGTCTGACATCGAGCATCCTCCACTCGAATTCAATATTCGGAATATCACCTCAGCATGTCGTGACATTCTTAGCGATGATCTCCAGTGGCGCAAACTTCGACATACCCTGCTTGCAGCTCCCAGCACCTCACGGCACATTCAGAGCATCGCTCCCACATGCTGCCAGTTTCTTAGTGGTCTCCGGTGTCACAGACCCCGACCTACCCTGCTTGCACGTATCATCACTTCCCTGCCTGAAGAGACTGCTATGGACAAAGACTCGAAGGCACAGTGCCTTGATGCCCTCGGAGATTTTTACTGCGAACTCGCCAACTTTTCATTTGCTTCAGAAGCTTCCCTAGCTGCACATACCCTGTTTATCGTGGTTGGGAATCATGCAATGGCTGCGCGTTGCGCGTCCACGGCGGCTTTATCGTACAATAGTCATGGGAACTTCTCGCGGGCTCGACAGTGTCTAGAGAATTTCATTTTCTCTTCCTCTTGGCAACACATCAATGCGGAGAGCAAGGCAGAGATTTACTTTGTCCTTGATGCGTCCAAGATGCACTCGTCGTCCGAAGGTGCCGACGACCTCTTTGTGCGTTCCATGGGCGATAGTTGGCGAGGCCTAGAATCATGTGTACGCCACTGGCAAGCCAGAATGTGGCATGGGTACAGCACGCCGGAAGAAGTCCAGAGGCACCTCGAACCCCTCCAATCCGACTGCGTGTCGTCCTCCAAGGTGTGGGATCGCTGGACGTTCCTCGCCGCTGTGGCAGAAGCAGCATTTATGCAATACAAATTCGATGCAGCAATGGACCTTCTGAACCGAGCACAGGAATCCGTGAACGGCGACTTTTTGCTCACTATGATCATCTTGACGTCCAAGGCAGCGGTTGCGTCCGTACAAGGGGATTACGACCTTGCTCGTGCCCTTCTGCAACACGGCTTCGATTCTCTCGGTGTGGTGGCCACGCCCTCATCCACCGACTTTTTGACCATGTGTTACGTCCAAGCTCGGAATGAGCTCTATGCTGGCGATTATTCTGCAGCCAGCCAACTCTTTTCCAACGTCGCCGCGGACTGTCAGAACGACATTGCCATACGGATGCTATGCGTACGAGCTCTGGGAGAGGTGGAGATGCTGTTGGGTCGTAAATCAGATTCAGACAAGTGTTTTGCCCAAGCTGCGGAGCTGTGCAGAGATTCTGGTGCCGCGTCAACATTGTTGGGCATATGTACGCCAATGCTGAAACTCAACGATGACAAGTTTCCAGGATGGAAGATGTACCTAGCTGCGCATACAGGGTAACACTAATCCATGAGTTTTCATATCCAAAAACGAGCTGGAGGATTATATGACGACAGACTGAACGGAACTCTTTGAGCGTTTCTCCTACTACTCACTGAGGAAGCACAGCTGTAGACATACTGTATTCGACTTGTTCCTGACAACTATGCTAGCTGATGGGAAAGCCTTATGTAATAACTGTACAGTGTGACATTGTTTGGCTAGATGGCGGCGTGTGCAATTCTCCATGACCACAATGTCTCGTTCTCCAGTGCACAGAAGTGATTTTTCCATACCGTACCTCATGACTGTGCCGCCAGACTTGGACTAAATTTTAACGGAAACTCGAACGGGGTACACGTATTTTCATCTAGACATTGGCAATCTATTATTGACATACTGAGTGTTATCAGGGATATTAACCGACTGACTGTCCTTTCTTGCGTGTTCATATAGTTCACGAACTCGCATCCGAGCCTGCGTCGCCGTCGTATTCACATTCGGTCGCGGAATTCCGACTTCGTGCAAGAAACAGAATACCATAGAGCGACGGTGCGACAGCGTAATGTGGTGTCTGACCTTGGTTATTCGATACCTATACTGATATGCTCGACCCGTAGATACTCAGGTATATAAATTCAACACGTCATGTGCTAGAGCTGTGCAACGACAATCGCCTGTCGGACGCTTAGAAAAGAGAAATCATGCGGTGATTGCGAACTTGAAAACAGCCGAACCTGTTGGGGAAGGCGACGTGGCATTCCTACTTCTTTGAACATGTTGACTCCGTATTTCATCACTCGGCTCAACTATGATCCCCGGATAGGCGCTCGGGCCCAAGGCTTAAGTTGAATTGATATCACGATAGGGGGCGCTACATGTCTTCTGCGGCTCAGATCTCGGATCCCACACCAAAACCTCATTCTTGCTTTGATGCTCCGCTTTAGTCGTTGTCCCTGTCGCCTGAATGCTCGGTCCCGCAGCCCCTGGCATCGCCTGTGGTTCTCCTCCGACCCTGCGGCACCATCTCTTTCAAGATGAAGAACTTGATTTCATCTGTCGGAGTGGTGGGTTAATTTGACAAGTCCTCGGATCAAGATGGCTGACAATTTCAGACAGGGGAAAGAGCATCGCAGAATTGTCCAACGAAGGTCATCAGGGGCACCTGCCAGACCGAGAACAGCCATCCTGACAGGAATCTCAAGCATTCCTGAGCTGTCGGTTTCATTTTTTCTGATGGGTTCAAAATCTCGGCAGGAAAGGAGCGTTGCTGCAGGTGGACTTGAGAAACAAGGCTGCTTCAAAGGACTCGTTACGAGAGTCTCAACAGAGCTGTGTTTAGTGCGTGAACCATTATATGTCAAGGTACATACGGCTCACAGGGACCCGGGTTCTGTCATATCACAGGCTAATCATGCATTGCCTCGTTTCTAAGCGTTCGCAACCGGACAAAGGTTACTCACACATTGCCCACGTCTAGAATCTCGTTCTACTCAGTCACTGGCCCCATCCATATCGCCTATTTGGAGTAATTACGCACGTGGTCATCAAGCTCATCAAAAGCTCGCACCAACCTGGACAAATTTCCGAGGTTATTGGACTATAGACTATACCCTGGACACCACAGCCATTTTGCTTGGCAACCCTGTGTTCAGGACCCTCACTTGTACGCATGGACACGCATCACGGGCATTTCTGCTGAATACTATCATGCTAAGTTTCATATGTGATCGTGCTAAGCGATAAACATGCATTCATGCCAAGGGGTTGATTAGTGCTTTACTCCATTTCCCTGATCGACCCTTTCACATGTGATCGTGCCAAGCGATAAACACGCGTTCATGCCAAGGGGTTGGTCATTGTTTTACCTTGAGATGGTGGCCCGATTTGCCGTTCGTAAGAATGGCGGTGTATGGCGCAAACCCTTGGAGGAGTTCCTCCGAATGTACACGCAGATCGGGCAAAAACTGTACACCTTCTCGCAGTGGGATTGGCAATATGGGATCTCGCACACCTAGATGCGGAATCCATGACTACTCGTCGTAGCAAGCGCCCAACGTTGGTGCAAGTTTTACACTTTCTAGCCAATGGAACCACTGCCACTGCTCACATCTAACAGACGGATTGCTCGTGTTCGTTCGCCATTTTCGAATTCCCCACCCTGATCCGTGCGAATCGGTTAGGCGCCCAGCGTATAATCCAATACCAAGCTGCGCAGCACATGAAGTTTGTGTGCTGCAGATCTGGTAACACGCTGAGTCCGTATTTATGGTCCGACTACCCGTCTCAAGCATTGCATTGCTCCATTCACGTTATTTCTTCCTGTTGCTCGTCTCCGTTATCCTTGTTTCTCTTGATTTTGCTACGTACGCATCCGTTCATAACGCTCAAAAGGCAGCTGGTACTGCTGAAGCTTCCCACCCAGATTGTCAAATCGACTAATCATGACGTTCGAACAAAATGGTATCAACCCAAGAACGGATATTTACGGCAATGTCCATGATGTCGGTAGAAACCAGATCAACGTGGCTGTGTATGAATCTGGTCTTCCACCAACCTCTCTCGTCGCTCCCCCGATTAATCACGCTTACCGACGAAGAAAATTGGACGATACGCCGGACGCTACAGCCCAGACCATTCAAGACATTGCCTGCTTGGTCCCCATCGATGCGACAAAGACAATTCTGCAACATACTGCGTCGATACTGTTGCTCATGCAGGTCTGTCTGGCTTCCCTACTTATCTCCATCTGATGTGATTAACTCTTACCGCAGAAACACGCCGCCGACAGTGAGGTTGACCTGAAGGCTCCCACTCGGAGTTGTAAGGCTATTTGCTCGACCGTGGCACTCGCCATGAAGGGGGCTTCAGTGGATCGGCTGAGTGTCGACAGAGCGTATTGGAAGGCATTAGGTGCTCTCCAGTTGTACGTACCCTGTGTCCTAACCCATGTGGCGCAACTCAGTTCATATCAATTGAAATAGGTCGATTGATGACCTCCATTCGAGAGTCAAGAATACATTAAAGCGCGGTCGCACGTGGCCATTATTCATCATCAATACCATCGTAGAGGAACTAAGTGCATGGTCCACGGAGCTAGATGTGATCTTCACGTCATATAGCGTACGTGGATGATCCACAATGGTGCTTGAGGCTATTGCTGACAACCTCGGTAGGGGAGCTTAAACATTGTCTCTGTGTACACCCTGGAGCAAATATACAAACTACTGCAGCAACCCAACGTCCCCAAGTAAGACTAGTCTGCGGCACCAGCAGGTCGATCGCTAACGACCTGCTACAGTTTGATTCCCGACCCTCCTCCACTACCTCCACTCATGTTCGGCCGCGAAGAACTGCTTCGCACTGTGACGGCCGCACTACTCTCCGACGAACCCATTACTTTGATCGGCCTGGGTGGCATCGGAAAGAGCACCTTAGCGATGGCACTGATGAATGAGCCAGACATCATCAAACACTACAGGCGCCGATTCTTTGTTACCTATGCAAGTATGGATCCTAAGACAATGACTTTCGACTCCTTCATGACATCCATAGCCAACGTACTTGGCCTATCGACAAAGGGCGCCGAAAGTGAACACCAGATCAAGACAAACCTTGCCTTGACATCTGTGCTCCTCGTCCTCGATAATGCAGAGACCTTCGAGGACGCCACGAATCGGGAGGAGGTGGCACGAATTTCAAGTTTCGTTGCCCTCATCGCAAATACTCCCGGTGTCACAGTTATGCTGACCTCCCGAACACGCTCCAATGCCAGGGGGGTGTCCTGGACCCCATTTCGTGTTCTACCACTCGAGAGAGAGCCGGCACGGCTATTTTTTAGGGACATCTACCACGAGGAAATCAGTGACGATGAGATCGACGGACTGTTAGCTGCGGTCGATTTCCACCCGCTGTCGATTTCCATTTTGGCATACGCAGCCAAAGAATCTCTATGGACGGGAGAAGCACTTTTGAATAGGTGGAACTCGCAGCAGAGTGAGATACTGCAGACGGGTGAAGGGAAAGACAATCTCGGATTCACTGTCAGGCTATCTCTGGAATCACCGTCCGTCAAGACACTCGGTAAAGAAGCTTTGGGCATTCTTTGGATTATCTCCTTCTTTCCCCAAGGGCTTAATGAAGCCCACCTCACTAGCCTCTTCCCATCAATCCCACAAAGTCGTGTCTCGCGTATCAGGGATACGCTTTGCAGGCTCTCGCTAATCTATCCCTGTGGCGGATTTATAACGACTCTCGCGCCCATCCGACTATACCTCTTCAACACATTTTCAGATGCGGGCACCGAGCTTCTTGGAGACGCTCGCCAGATGTACTACAGAACTCTCGAGGGGATATCCGACGAGAAGGATCCTCATGCAGATCTCCTCGTCTCCGATCACCTCAACATCGAAAATCTGATAGCATTCGACATGGTAAATTCTCCGACCGACATTGGAGACATCATGTCTGCCTGCTGTCAGTTTCTTCGCGGTCTTCGGTATCACAAACCTCGGCCTACCTTACTCACACCCAGCATTACTTCGCTGCCCGAAGAAACTCATGTGGAAAAGGATTCAAAGGCACGGTGCTTGGGTGCCCTTGGAGAGCTCTATCTGGAGCTCTCAAATTATTCTTTTGCTTCAACGACTTCTTCAGCCGCCTACAGACTGTTTATCGTTGCCGGGGATCATACCAAGGCTGCGCGTTGTGTGTCCACGACGGCTCTGTCATGCTATACCCGTGGGAACTTCTCACAGGCACAAGAGCTTCTGGAAGATTTCATTCGCTCCTCCTCCTGGTATCACGTCGACGAGGGGGGGAAAGCCAAGATTCACTACACACTTGACGTGGCGAGGATGCACTTATCGTCAAACGGTGTTGACCAGCTCTTTTCGAGCCCAACGGATGACAGTTCTCGTGCCCTGCAATCTTTTGTACGCCACTGGCAGGCAAAAATGCATCATGGGTACGCCACGCCGGAAAAAGTCGAGAAACTCATCGAACCTCTCCGATCCGATTGCATGTTGTCGCGCAATGTGTGGGACCGCTGGAGATTCTTCGAAGCTGTGGCGGAAGCAGCATTCCTGCAACGCCATTTTGGTACTGCTGTGGACCTACTCGACGAAGCGCGCAAATCTGTCAACGGCAGCTTCCGGCTCGAGGTGAACATTCTAATATGCGAGGCAGCACTCGCTTCTGACCAGGGGGATTACTGTCTCTCTCGATCTCTCTCGCAACGCTGCATCGAGACTCTCGGTGTGGTGGCCACTGCGTCCTCCACCAAGTTTTTGCACCTTCTCTATGTACAAGGTCGAAATGAGCTCTATGCAGGAAGCTGTTCAACAGCCGTCCAATTTCTCACCGACGTCATCGTCCAATGCGATGTCTGCGATGAAATCAGAACCAAGGCATTCTGTACGAGAGCACTTGGAGAGGCAGAGATACTCCTAGGTCAAGAAACAATTTCAGACGGGTACTACGTGCAAACTAGGGAACTGTGCAAGAAAAGTGGAATACCACCAGAGTTGTTGGGTGTGTGCAATCCCATGCTGAAACTCGATGACGACAAGTTTCCTGGGTGGAAGAGGTTTCTAATGGCACAGAAGGGGAGGGACAAAGAGTTATCGCATACATTACGAAGCGTCTCGACGCACTGATTATTATTATAGCATGTAGTACGACAGATAGCCATATGTATGCGACTCTATTAGTTTTAGGTTCCTTTATTTGTACGCATTTTATAATGGCATTGTTCTCTGGACCAAGGCACCTGGAGTGAGATCGATATCATGTATATCCTTCAGACGACCCCTGTGTTTTATTGAACCCACCAGGTAGTCCGACGACACGCTTGTAAGAACGTCTAGTTGTGGGCTAGTGGGCTCGGTGTGGGGATGATTCAGTAGAAGATTAAAAGCCTTCGGACTAGTGAAAGGAAAACTTGACGATGAGATGGAAAGCATTGAAAGATCTATTCTGTGTGGGTACTAGTACGATTCGTGTTATTCATGTCCTGCCCAAGACTTTGCTACTTGAAAACGTATTTGTAGTGAAGAACTAGAAGCACTACTACTACTATCATCTCTTATTACCCAGTTATTAGCGTATCGAATCGCCCTATCACATGAACCGAAATCAACCTGGATATGCCTGCAAGAACATCTTCCACCCCGGAAACCTATTGTCGTCGAGTTTCAGCATTGGCGTGCACACACCCAACAATGCCGGTGGTGCTCCAGATACTTTGCACAGTTCCACAGCTCGAGCAAAGTAGGTGTTCGAATCTGACTTGTGATTCAAAAGTATTTCTGCCTCTCCCAGGGCTCTCACGCACAACGTCTCGGTGTAGATATCGTCTTGTGTGCTGCAGTCCGCGATGACGTCAGTCAGCAGCCGGTGGGCCGCAGAATAATCACCCGCATACAACTCGTTCCGACCTTGGACGTAGAGGACATGGAGGAACTCATTGGAGGACGAACTGGCCACTACGCCAAAAGTATCGATGCAGCGCTGCGCAAGCATTCGAGCAAGTTCATAGTCCCCCTGAGCAGAGGCAACCGCAGCCCCGAATGTCAGTATCAGGATAGTGATACGGAAGTTGCCGTTCGCGAATTCGAGTGCTTGGTTTAAAAGTTGCATTGCCACGTCGAATTTCCGTTGCAGGAATGCCGCTTCTGCCGCGGTGCTGAGGAATTCCCAGCGGTTCCACAGTCTGGGCGACATACAATTGGATTGAAGAGGTTCGAGGTGCTTCTGGGCCTCTGCTGGCGTGCTGTATCTGTGATACATTCTTGCTTGCCAATGGTATACACGCGATTGCAAACCTCGCCAACTACTGTTCATCGAGCGCAAAAAGAGCTGGTCGGCACTCTTGGACGTCGTGTGCATCATTGACCAGTCGAGTCTAAAATAGATTTCAACCTTGCCTCCACTTTCCTTGCCAAGATGTTGCCAACTGGGGGAGTTTATGACGTGCTCGACGATCTGCTGGGCATGGGAGAAATACCCACGGGTATTGTACGACAACGCAGCATCGGACGCGCGAAGCGCTGCTTCGCTGTGGTTCCCGACGGCAATGAATAGTGTACTCGCAGCAAAGTAGATCTTTCCTGCAGCGGAGAAATTTGAGAGTTCAAAGTAGAGCTCCCCGAGATGAGTCAGGCACCATGCTTTTGACTCCTTTCCCACAGGTGATCCTTCAGGCAGCGAGATAACGGCGGGACTGAGCAAGGTAGGGCGTGGTTTATGCCACTTGAGACCGCGGAGAAATTCGCGACAGGTAGAACTGATGGCGCCGATATCAAAGGGGGGATGCAAGATGTCGGACGCAATCAAGTGTTCGATATTAAGATGGTCTGAGGCAATGAGATCAGCGTGGGAGTCTTTTTTGTCGGTGACGGCTTGCAGAGAGCTGTAATAGATGCGGCGAACGTCCGCGAGAAGCTCAAGGCCGATGGCCGGGAATACCTCAAGGAGGAATAGCCGAATGGGCGCGAGTATCGTCAGGAATTGACCGGAGAGATACATGAGCGAGACCTTGCACAGCGTGTCCATGACCAATGATATTCGGGGAAGCGATGGGAATAAGGAAATCATGTGGTCTTGATTGATCCCTTGTGGGAAGAATGCGACAGCCCAAAGGACACGCACCGCGTCGTTGCCGAGCGCTTTGACGGACGGCGATTCCAGCGACAACCTTATTGTAAATCCGAGATTGTCCTTGCCGTCTCCCGTTTGTAGCAAGTTACTCCGCTGCGATTTCCACCGATCTAGAAGCATTTTTGCCGACCATCGATTCTCTCTCGCGGTGTAGGCAAGGATGGAAATGGACAGTGGGTGGAAGCCAACTGCGGCCAATAGTCTATCGATGTCGTCGTCGTCGATTTGACTATGGCAAATCTTCCTAAAAGATTGCCTTGCGGGCTCTCTACCGAGAGGTGGGACATCAAATTGGGTCCATGAAACCCTGCGGGCGTTGCAACTCATTCGGGACATCAGGATGACTGTGACCCCGCGAGTATTGGCGATGTGGGCAATGAAATCTGATATTCGCACTGCCTCAGCCCGATTCATAGCGTCTTCGAATGTCTCTGCATTGTCGAGGACGAGAAGCACGGGAGAAGAGCCAAGGTTGGCCTTAATCTGTCGCTCGCCCTTGGCGCCCGACGTCGGTATTCCGAGAACACTGGCAATGCGGTCCACGAATGAAGCGAAAATGATTGTCTTCGGATCCATAGCCTCGTACGTCACGAAGAATCGACGGCTGTAATACCTTACGACGTCTTCTTCATTCATCACTGCCATCGCCAGTGTGCTCTTCCCGATACCACCTGGACCAATCAAAGCGACGTCTTCGTCGCGAAGGAGGGCGTCCTTCACTTCGCGAAGTAGTACTTCACGACCGAAGAACATGGGCGGAGGGGGCGGAGGAGGGTCGGGGATCAAGCTGTAACATATCATCAGTGAGTAACTTGCCAGTACTGCAACCACTCTCACTTGGGAAGGTCGCGTTGCTGTAGTAGGTCACATATTTGTTCCAGGGGAATTGCCGAGACAATGTTTAGTCTCGACTGTCATAGTTGTCACTGGAGTTCCAAGCACAAGTCGTAAACCATCAACGTACGCTAAATGATGTGAACATCTTATCCAGCTCATCCTCCCATGCACTGATCTCTGTTGCATTGTGACTTGCAGCGAGGAATCTCCGCATGTGGCCGTATTGCAGTACATTTGTAACTCTCAATTGTAAATCATTCATCGACCTGTTTCCATTGACATGAATCAAGTCGGGCAACAATATCATGGACGATGATACGTACGACTGGAGCGCATCTAACGCGTTCCGATGCACTTCGCTCCTCCAATCCGATGAAGCCCCCTTCGTGGCAAGTGCCAAGGTTGAGCAGATAGCCTCACAAGTCTGAGTGAGAACATTCAAGCTGTTCCTGTGTTCGACGTGCATCTGCAGCAAGAGTCAATCGATCCAACTTCGTGAAGATGGGAAGAGGAAGTGAGACATACCTGCCAGAGTCGCAGGATCGTGGTGATATCTGCCAAAATCTTCTGTGCCGCATCGATAGGGATCAACCTGGCAATCTCTTGAATGACTCGGATTGTGCCTTCCAACGTATTCTCCGACTTTCGCTGCCAGTGGGCCTGTTCTGAATTGAGGGTCACTGTTTCACGAATTTTCCGTCAGTTTGGACGGGGATGACAGAGATTGGCAGAGAACCATTTCCGTTCACAACCAGGTTAAACTGGTCTCTGCGAACGTCATTAACATTGCCGTAGATCTCTGCATTTGTGTTGGAGCCGCTTTGTTCGATCGGCATTGTCGGTTGGGTACCTGTTCAGAAAGCTTCAGCAGAATTAACGCCTGCCTTTTTGAGCATCGCTCACTGAACTTATATAAAATGAAAGGAAGGAAAACGCAGACGGCTGGGCTGAGTGATTTGAGCGGAAATACAGCAATGGCGACAACGATAGGAAAGAAGTGAGTCAAACATAAATGAGGTTTCAACGTGTCATCAGAATCGCGAAAGATATATCTTAATATGCTCATAGCCCGACATCGGATCAAGCTAAGCGCTTGTCCGGCTCCCACGGGAAGTGTGCAAACGATTCCTTCGTCTATAGCCGAGACGAGGGATCAGGCTGGTTGCCTGCTCCACGAGTGAGCAAAAAAGGCTGGAACGGAGTAGACATCCTACCGACGAAACGCACGGAGATGGGACATATTGTGACAGAATCGAGTACTTACCATGAGAAATGGTCAGGTGCCTGGATAGGGCAAGGGTTCGGCATTATGTTTGGAATCCGTGGAACCAGTCACGATAGGGTAACAGCGCGATTTCCTCACACTACCAGCTGCTCCAAGGACAAACCATCTCGTTTATGTGTCGGTCAGTTGGACCAACTTGTGAGTTCAAAGTATTCACACCTCCCATTGGTGTAAATGCTTGGGACACGCTCGCATCTACATGTATGACGAGAAGTCCAAACAGGCACTGTAAGAAAGGCGTGGGTCTGAGTGGAGACAAGTGAAAAAATCTTGCTCCAATAGCCTTGAGTTGTCCAACACGAGCTGTGCCGGGCAGTGACACCGGAGACTACGAGGTATCAAGGCCGCAGAGGTCGATGTCTGATGCTCGACCAACCTCAGGCTTGAACATCCTTAATCGTCAAAATCTCGCAAAGATATTAAACTATGGGATTACCTGACATGCACAAGCGCCGTTCGCGCATCATGGGCGCTGATAATTCCGAGTCATTTGTTTACTTCGTGGGTGCTTGGTAGAGTGATCGCATTGAATAATCGTCTTCGAAGTTCGGAGTCCTGGTTCCTGCTGTTCCCCGGGAATTTTTCCCACCTGCAAGGGTCTTACTCCATGCTGATCATGACTTCCTCCGAGTCCTAAATATGTAGACACCAGTGACGACCCAATATAGAAGACACGTCAGAACGTAGCATGTCGGAGCCATGTCTATGGATGTCGAGTCGACATTATTGTCAACGGTAGGTCCAAACTTTTGGTAGTGCATTACAATACCCGTGGGAACTTCTCAGGAACTTTCATTTGCTCCTCCTCCTCCAAGAGGAAGGCTAAAGTTTAATACTACAGTAGAACTTCTCATAATGCATGACGTCGGGCGGTCGATGTTTGTCATGCGCTATGAGTGTTATGCAACGTAGTGTAGGTGTGACATGTGTGACTATTGTGACACCTCCAGTGTCACCCTCAACCCTGATGCGGACGTGTGACGAAAGGCCTATCCATTGTCAATTGCGTCGATGGCCGCTTGCATCTGTCTCACCTCAATTCGCAGCTTCCGTGCACGGCACCTTAGAGAGATCAAGTGATGTCTCACCTGTCCCGCAAATTAAAATACAAGCGCACCATTATGACGGTTCTTGAAGTGATCGACAATGGCATCCTGCGACACATCTGGGTGGGTATCAATATATGCAAAGACAGACAGCCAGTCATGGAGCGTGAGGTTTGACCGGTGTTCCACCACAGGACTTCTTGCAGAGCTCTTAGGGTTATCCTTCGATTTGATAGCTCTGGGCTTCGGTAGCTTGTAGGGTGCGTGACCAAGTCGGGGCTTACGCTTACGCTCCGGCGGCGGTGGAGAAGACTCCGACGTGGTAATTTTTATCACACACTGGGTCACACTCATGTCGGTACCTCCTGATAATGCATTTTCACTAAAAATAATTATTCATTATGCAATATGCAAGGTTCCCGCCGCCCGTCTCGGGCGGTGGTCAAATGCCATGCATTAGGAGAATTATGCACACCAAGGCCATGCATTATGAGAAGTTCTACTGTAGATGCATTCATCCTCCAAGGGCTCCCATGTTCTGCAGTCACGTGTACGCCACTGGCAATCCCTTCGGCTCTACCTTTAGCCGCTCAGCATCTGTATTTTACTTCCGCGCACAACCAGTTCACTTTACAATATGAAGAAGTTGATCATATCACTCAAAAAGGTGAGTCAAGTCGTCGCATTTCGCGGTGCTGGCTCAGAGTATCGTAGCCGATAACTTTAGATGAGAGAAAGGGACGCGCGGAGTCGCCTATTGAAAGTCAAATATCAAGTCCATCGGCTAGACGTCGCGAAAATATGGCAAAAGCACTCGATGTTACGATACAGACGATCGATGCCATCAATAAGCTGGTTCCGATCGACATGGCAAAGAACATCCTTACAGGGATTTCTAGCATCCTCATGCTTTTGCAGGTCAGTTGCATTGTCTCTCTCGGAAATCCAGCATCTTAACGAATTGACATCGCAGGCGAGCTTGAAGAACAAGGATGATTTGAAGGGTCTTCTCCGTAATTGCGAAGATATCTGCTCCACATTAGCACTGGCTATGAAAGGAGTCTCGATGGAGCGAATGAGTGAGGCCCTTCGAAACGCAGTGGATTCGCTCAGGTCGTACGTCTCACATTTCGATACCGATTCCATCTATCTGGGTTCACGTCGATTGGTCAGGTCGATTGATGACCTGCAATTGAGAATCGAGGATGCGCTGCGACGCGGTCACATGCGGAGATTCTTTGTTGCGAGTCTCGACGCAAAAGAAATTGGTGCGTGGACCATCGAGCTGGACAGAATCTTCACGTCATTTAGCGTACGTCGATCGTTCGCTGCTTTCACTCCAAAGTACACTGACAATCCCTACAGGCAAGGTTGAACATTGTCTCCGTTATTCGCCTGGAACGAATGTACGAATTGCTACTACAATCTGATGTTCCAAAGTGAGGATGGCTGGCGGTACCGGTAGATTACAGGCTGACAATTGTGGTTACAGTTTGATCCCCGACCCTCCCCCACCGCCTCCAGCCATGTTCTTCGGTCGCGAGGAATTACTCCGCAAAATCAAGGACGCGTTACTTCAAGATGAGGACCTCGCTCTGATTGGGCCAGGTGGGATCGGGAAGAGCACGTTAGCGATGGCGGTGATGAATGAAGAAGATATTATCCAGCATTACCGGCGTCGGTTCTTTGTAGCCTATGAGAGTTTGAGTCCAAAGACAATCACCTTTGCCTCATTCCTGGACCAGATCGCCAGCGTTCTTGGGCTCCCCACGTCGGGCGCCGAAATCGAGCGCCAGATCAAGGGCAACCTTGGCTCGTCTCCCGTGCTCCTCGTCCTTGATAACGCGGAGACCTTCGAGGACGCAGCGGATAGGGATGAGGCGTCGCGAATCTCAAATTTCATTGCCCGTATTGCAAACACCGCTGGTGTCACAGTTATCCTGACGTCCCGAACAAGTTCCAATGCCAAGAGGGTTTCCTGGACCCAGTTTGACATCCCTCCACTCGAGAGAGAGCCCGCCCGGCAATCTTTTAGAAAGATCTACCGCGGGGAAGTCACCGACGAGGGGATCGATGGACTATTGGCCGCAGTTGATTTCCATCCACTGTCCATTTCCATCTTGGCGTATACGGCGAAGGAGAATCGGTGGACGGGAAAGATACTTCTGGACAGGTGGAACTCTCAACAAGGCGAGATATTACAAACAGGGGATGGGAAGGATAATCTCGCATTCACGATCCGGTTGTCCCTCGAGTCACCATCCGTCAAGGCGCTCGGGGACGATGGTATTCATGTGCTCCGCATCATCGCCTTCTTCCCCCAAGGGATCAATCAAGACCATCTCACTCGCCTATTCCCATCAGTCCCGCGTATAACGTCAATCGTCGACACGCTTTGCAAAGTCTCTCTAGTCTATACCTCCACTCCATTTCTAACGACACTCGCACCCATCCGATTATTCCTCGACACATTCCTGACTGCCGACCATCAACTTCTCGAAGATATCCGCAGTATGTACTACGGATCACTCGAAGAGATATCCCGAGACAAGGATTCACACGCGGATCTCCTGGTCTCTGATCACTTCAATGTTGAACACCTGATTGCGTTCGACATCGCACATCCTCTCCCCGATATTCAAAGTGTCACTTCTGCCTGCCGTCAGTTTCTCAGCGGCCTCACGTGGTACAAGCTTCGCCCTACCTTGCTTGTGCCTCTCATTACCTCGCTACCTCAAGAAACAGTCGTGGATATATACTCAAAAGCACGTTGTCTGTATGCCCTCGGAAATCTTTACTACACGCTCTCGATTTATTCGATTGCTTTGGCGGCTTATTCGGTTGCACAAACGCTATTTGTCAATGTCGAGGACCATATGATGGCTGCAAGCTGCGTGTCCATGGCGGCATTCTCGTACAATAACAGTGGGAACTTCGCCCTGGCCGAACAGCTTCTGGATGATTTCATTCTCTCGGCCTCCTGGCAGCACACCGACGAGGAGAAAAAAGGCTGGATTTATTTCGTGCTTGACTGGTCGAAGATGTACACATCGCCCGAAGGCGCTGACGAGCTCTTTTTGCGCTCTACGAATCATACTTGGTACGGTCTAGAATCACGTGTACGCCACTGGCAGGTTAGGATGTACCATAGGTACAGTATGCCGGAGGACGTCCGGAAACACCTCGAATCTCTCCGATCCGAATGTATGTCATCTGACATGTGGGACCGCTGGAATTTCTTCTGCGCTATGGCAGAAGCAGCGGTCATGCAACAGAGATTCGACACATCAATGGACCTTCTTAATCAAGCACACCAGAATGTTAACGGCAACTTCGGGCTCTCCTCGATTATTCTGACATACAAGGCAGCTGTCGCCTCTGACCAGGGGGATTATGATCTCTCTCGATCTCTTTCACAACACTGCATCGATACTCTCAGCGCAATGGCCGCTTCGTCCTCCAGTGCATTTCTGCGCATTCTCTATGCCAAAGCACGGAACGAGCTCCATGCAAGGCATTACTCGACGGCGCATCAAATCCTCGCCGACGTCGTCGCACAATGTGATGACTGTGGCGAAATTGAGACCCAGGCATGGTGCATGAGAGCACTCGGAGAAGCAGAGATACTCCTGGATCGCGAAACAGATTCAGACAGGTACTTCTCCCAAACCACGCAACTATGCAAGACAATGGGGACACCGCCAGAGTTGTTGGGTGTATGCGAACCAATGCTGCAACTCGACCATGACAAGTTCCCGGGATGGAAGAGGTTTCTCGCTGTGCATACAGTGCGATCTTGAGCGACGATGGTAATATCAGAGATAACAAGTACAACGGACGACTATATACTGGAACTTACTAGATTCTGTCAATTGCACATTTCTCGTGAAGTTGTAGTGAGGCCCGGACTCCATCCCATGCAATGAGCCATGGGCTATGAACACCGTCACTGGCAAAGTCTGAGGTGGTTAAAGGATATCTTTCTTGGTCAAGATCCGAAATGCAAAGTTCCGCCCCGTTTCTCCCTCCCTGGTCCGACGTCCTCCAAAATCCCTGTTCATTGCATCGAATATGCTCTTCAAACACACACCAATGACACGACGTGTCGGTGATCAATACCATTTTCACTCTTTCCCCGGCATGGGTACGCTTCAAGTTGGCATGGATTATTGACAGTGAACGGAACCCAGTCTATTCAGGGGTGAAATGCTCTTGACAGCGCGAAGAATATGAAAGCAAACGCAGACCAAAATGTGTCATCCTGCAAAGAATTGGTACATGAACGTTCCTGGACTACTGCATAGATTCATCAGTCATGATGCTGCAACTTGACAATCTACATCCGCAACTGTCCATTGATAGCTGGCAACGACAGAACTCGTTCGCCGTGATCATCCGTCTCGAACACGAACACGTTGGTCGAAACTCCGTCAATATACCCATACATGTCCAGGTTCACCCACGGGAAGAGACATCCCTCTCCTGGATTAGGAGTCACAAGTCTGCGAACAAGAGACGGACGGTCAGACCAAGATTTTCAGAGTGTAAGAGTGAACGCGGACCGGTATTGATTATCGCCCATTGCCCAGAGTGGCAGACGCGTCAACGCTCCAGGTTGATCATCTTGCATCACCTGGATCACGTCCGTACCGTTGATGATGTATTCTTTGACATACATCGACCCACTATCGATCTCGACAGTGAGCAATGCTGATCCGTCCGTCGAGCGCCATGTGCCAGCGAGGTTATCACGTGTAGTGTCTTCCAATACGTGGTCAAAGGCCGCTTGTATGTGGCCCGTGATGAGCTTGGTGAGTCCAATCGATGCCATTGCTGGTCCAGACTGGAGTACTATGATACCGTACGAGCTGACAGGGTTGACCGTGAAAGCCGTATGATAACCTAGAAGCTCGCCAACTTTGATAAGGTCAATCGAGTGCACGCATTCATTTGTGCAACGTTCTGCTCACTCTTTTGATACATTTTTTGCTTCCTACCATAAGAGTCTGTCGAACTGTAGATTTCCCATAACGCCCCGACCTCGGAGTAGTCGTCGAACCAGCTGTGCATCGGACGCATCCATTCACGGACCGTGTGTGGCGATAGGACGCTCTCTGGTCGTTGGGGGTTTATCAAGACCTGCATGAGCTTGGTTAGGTCGGAAAGTGAGCTCATTTGTCCCCCGGATGGGTATGAGGCATCTTTGAAGTCTTGATCCTAACGAACACTTAGAATGGCAGACGAAACACGAGTCAAAACACGCACGATCTCCCCGGAATTGATGGAAGATACGACGACATGATCCTTGGTTTCCTCTGTTACCAAGAATGTGGTTCCGTTGAATCTCAGCGGCCCAAAGATATCTTGCTGTACCAACTCAGAATATGTCTGGGGTGCGGAGGGACCTTTTGCAGCTTGATTGGCGGCTACGTTTGCGATTCCCAAGAGTGAATAGCCAGTGTTCGAGTACACGGGATAGGTATACGGAGCTGCTACAGGACGACTCTGCGCGATGCCATCGAAGACGTCTTGATGAGAAGGGAAATCTCGACCGTTATATTCCGGAGGTCCCCCTCCAAATAGTGAGTTTGGCCAATGGTCCTGTGCGTTTCCTGGAGGAAGGTCTCTGCCGAGACCCGACATGTGACTCATTAGACTGCGGAACGTGATCGGAGCATAGTACTTGTTATACTGCAACTCGGGACACACCGACGAAACCGGGTCATCCCTGAAAGGAAAAGTATTAAGAGCAGTCATCTTCAATATGCATAGAGCAAAACCCTACAGACTGAGCACGCCACGGTCACGAAGAATGAGGGTCTCAAGCGCAGTGAATAGTTTCGAGATTGACGCGACCCTGTAGATAGAATGCCGATTGACAGTGGCATCGCCCGATTCGTTGGCCCGACGTTTTCCCCAAAAACCTTCGTAGAGCGGGCCCTCGGACCCGACGACGGCCACACTGAGGCTATCAATTCCGCCTTGGTTGAAGGAATGTTGCAGAGCAGAATCGAGTCGGTGGAATGCTTGTTGGAGAGGTGCCTCGGCTCCAGAAGGTGGTTTTGTTGCGAGAAATGGTGGTAATGGAGCGCTGCATTCATGGACTTCAACGTGCTGGTTATTTGACTGGCGCAAAAGTGACGAAAGATACGGAATGTAAAATGGTATCAAAGGAGTAGCCAAAGTTTGTAATAGGGCTGCCAATGCGACCGCGTTCAGGAGAAGACTCCATCGGGCCCAGCGGGGAGTGGACGGCTGAACATTGGCGCATTTCAGGTTGTTCGGGGGAGCATCCTTGTTCATGGCAAGTGGAGACGCGAGGGTGTGCCTCTACGACTGTTCGCGAATCGCTATTTATGTATTAGAACCTTGGAAGGTGCACTAAATGAAATCTAACAGATATTACGACCCTTCAACTCCCAAGTTGAGTCACCGCAGTAATTGACCAATGTGGCCCATCACGGAGCTTGCCGGTGTCGCTCGTTCAAAGGCAGTGAATTGATGAGACTGATCGTCTTTTTACTTACATACAGTGGGTTGTCCGATATCGATGGAGCTTCCCACAAGTGCCGCAACTTTTTTTCGGAGTTTGATATCATCTTGATTGAATGTAGACTATTCATTCTTTGTTCACCTTGAAATTGATTTCCATTACAATCGCACCAAGACGACTATGTTTCGTGTTTTCTACACTGCTCTACATTCCTCTCTGCCTCCTCGTACACCTGCGTCCAATCCCTGCACAGATGTGGTTGCGTCAGATCAACGGTCAAATGTGAATCCAACACAGGCTCCAACGTCACGTCCGCCCTGCAAAGCGTCATCATGCGCAAGTAGTTCAGACAGTGTTGCACGTGTTCCGCGTGCAGCTCGTACGTCCGATTGGCACTCGATGAGAGTGCGAGTCGAAGTCGGCCAAGACAGTGTAGTTCGTGGTACACCGTCAAGGCAAAGTTGCGGCGTTCGGGACCAAGACACACCCATCCATCTCCATGTGTTGGGAACTGTGTTTCCCACTGCTCTAGCGCATCTTCTCCGTCGATGGGGTAGTGCGTGGTGTCTTCTGGAAACATGATAACATCCCGAACCTCCATCGGGTAGTATGCGGGGTAGTCGTCTCCTGCCCAGGCTGGGCATGGTGAGTTTGTTACCCTAATTCGAGTGTGTATGTTGACTCACTATATCCCGTGTCAGGTTTGTTGCCTCCTTTGACGTCCATGACGGTCGCAGGATTTTTTACAATATTTGCACTCCATACAGCAAGTAAAATCGCGATGGTTGACCATAGAGCCAGCTCCCAGGTGGGGGATATGGGCTTTCTCCGTGTTTCCATGGAGAGGGTACTATTATTCAATGAGGTGATAGCTTGTCAGTCTTGTTCCCTGGGTGAGTGCGATATAACTTTATCTTGATTTGGGCTTGCCGCCTAAGTCCCATTGTGTATAAATAGACGGAGGGGGCGGTGATGAAAGCTCCAACCCTTGGATTTCTCCATCAGACAATGCGAACACAGCCTCACATCAAATGCCGAACCTCATGTCTATTTTTAGCTGGCACTCATTGCAGCGAGGCAAAGATATATGATGTTTGCCGTTCTGTGCACAGCTGCTCCCCTTCCCCAGATTTCAACCCTCAGCTTGTCCAATGATTTCTCTGCCGGCAATTCCCCTTTTCACATCTTGGAAGTCCAGGGTGCACTCTTACGACCCTGTCCCTGCGCCAGACGAGGAGGCATTACTGACTTCACCAGAAATCAAAGAGACTTTCACCTTAACGTCACCCAAGGGCACCTTCCTCTTCGACCCTTCATTTTGGCTGACTGCTCTCGCCGCTCTGTCCATCGCCGTCACCATCCGCAATCTTACTGACATCCAACTGCACTTCCAAGCACCTCATGCCGTCACTCTGGAAGCCCCCATCGCTCGCCCTTATAACGGGCTAGAAAAGTTGATACGGAACGAATCTTCCCCGTCATGGCCACTTTCTACCAACCGTGAGGTCGATTTCATTGGCGCGACGGAAGGTACACACATTCATCACGCGCTACACAACAATTCAATCGCACGGCTAGACTCAGAGGCACGTGTGTCCTTCCTGCCAGAGATGTGGTCCATCCGCTCATACAGCTTGTCCCCACAGCACACGATCGTCCTACAGCACCGTGTTCGTGATTACGGTCTCGAGCACTGCGCCTTCCAATTGCAGTTTCTTCATTCTTCAGGGAAAGGACACGAGGACGCCAAGCGAGGATATGTGCAGGCGGGTGACAGTCCCTACCTCGCTCTGTGGCGTTTAGAGGATTCGGGGAGTAAAGCCATACTCGCTCCGTCTGCGCTTCCGATGTTGCTACCCACACGCAAAGAATTCCTTGGCAACATCGCCCTTGATGGCACGCACGCAGTGAAGTCGACTTTCTTCCATTGCAATGCTGGGTCCATTCAGACCCTGGAGATCGCCGTGGCCTGCGCGTCCGATCCTTGCAGTATGGAATTCCAATTGACGGACTCGCCCAAGTGGCAAGGTACGATCTGTCCTCGTGTTAGTGTGCTGTAAGCGTCGATTCTAATACTGTTATCGCAGGATTTTTGTTCCTCCAGAGCGAGGCATCGTTAGTATGATAGCAACCAGCTTCTATAGCGCGGTGACGGCCAGGCTGATCGTCCTGACGAAATTCACATCCGAGGCCGCGTGTTCGAGGGTCGAGAACATTGAGGCTTGGATGCGGGGTTACACAGGTTCTTACTCCTCAAGCCACAACGTGTTCTCAAGAGACAAGCTCAGCCCTACAATCCTATGCTTGTTGGATTGATTTAACGCGGTGTTGTGAACCCCGCCAGTAGAATTTCATTCGTTTTCATACCCCGCCTAGACGGATCCGCCACCGCATTGTTTCTGTTGCCCAGACAGACTGTTTCATATCATTGAGTCAAGAAGGAACTCAGGATGTACGATATTGCACTCACAGGGACAAAGGAAACGCACTGCTTTCACTTAATTGATGGCGCCATGAAACACAATGACTGAAAGTGATGCGTGGACAAAAATAGAAGCGAGTTATCATCACTTCTCGGTTCCTCAAACGTGACGGTGTGTTTACGTCAATTCTCAGCAGTAGCTTCTCGTTGTCGATACTGCACTTGTCATGGCAAACTGAGACTCTTCTTGTTTCAAGGCGTGAAAGCTGTCCGAGCCTATGGTCGAGGCTGTGAGTCGTTTCCAGTGAGTATATACTAGGGCAGAGATCCGTTTCGAGGCCTTGCCTCAGTAACGTAACGGTGTCCTTATTGTTAGGGCGTTGTCCATTCCGATTACGAATCGGCCGGCCAAAAAGTACACGAACGTATTTGCCCTCGTACGCACCACTCAGATCGGCTCAGAGTGACTCATAATAATTACCGCGACGGCCATGCGCACATGCGTGCTCGATCCCAGCGCCCAGCCTACGAAGGATCAATAGTTTCATTACAGATTCCCACACGGAATAGTACTCAATACTCACCGAAGACCTCGAATATGGCACTGTACGCATAATCAGCATTTGAAGTAGCTGACGCGGCAGACGGCGAAACCCCAACAGGCATATTCGGCGGGACGATCGGCTCGAAGACGGCCATGTTGGGATGCAACTTGCAAGTTCCAGTCGGATATTGTCAAGTGCCGCATGTCAGCGCGCGCGCGTTGCGTCCGTGAGTCACTCGGAGGTTGTGCGACCCACCCTAGGAACGTAAGTAGACGACTTCAAAGCTCCGCGTCGACTCAGTCCTTTAATTGTGGCAAGGTCTGACCGTCTCGGTTCGCAGTATGGCAGTGAGACACCCCCAAACCAGTGCATGCCGTCTTGCATTTATTTAAACACGAGGCTGCGGGGTCGACATAAGAGCTGGTCTATCAGGTTTACGAACTTGCCCATTGGTTGAGCTTTTCCCCTCACTTTCGCATCGACGTCGAGCCATGAAGTCACGGTTGGGACGTACCCTTTCGAGTGCTTTCTTTGTTGTGTGGGCCATCCTGTTGGTGTGCGCGGCGGTCGCGCGAGGTGCTGGTGAGTGGGTGTTTCGCTAGAGTTGGGGTGTAAATGCTCAAGACGAACTGTAGCCCTTGATCCCCAAAGGTTGACAGTTGACGCCAGTAAGTTCGCTGCGGTCAGATGTAACAAGTGCCTTTTGACAACGACAACCTGACATTACAGGGAAGCGAGAAGCGGTCAATGCGGAGGCAAAGCGAGCAGCACGTGTCGAGGAAGTAGCAGGCTGGTTTAGAGAAGCGGAGCATTCCAGATCGAAACGTGAGTCGGACCGGTTGAAAGTAGATCTGGCGACTCACCGAGATTTGCATTGTAGGGTGGACAGAAGGAAGTAAGACCGCTGAGGAAGACGAAGATATCCAGTTAGGGTGGTTTAGGGCCGCTAAACTCTCGGAGCGTGAGTGGGATCAGCTGTGCATGTGACCTCTGGACTTCGCAGCTGATTGTATGGCAGGGAGAATTGATTGGATACGATCGGCGGCTACGGAGCTGTCTCGGCGTGAGTGACGTGGGGTGGATCGCGTTAAAGTCATGACTCACGAACTCTGCACTACAGGCGAGAAAGTGGAAGGTGATCTTGCTGGTGATGATGCTGATCGGGGGTGGTTCATCTCCAATGAACTTTCTGAACGTGAGTCTGAGTATGTTCGGTTACGCGCGTACTACAAACTCACGGGAACCTCTGCTATAGGGGAGCTTGTGACGGGCGCTGACAACGATGGCCACCTGGACGATCATGCGTGGTTCTCTGGATCTGACTGTGAGTGTTCCGCGAATCAACTGTGATCTGAGCTCACACTGCGTGCATGACAGAGAACTGGTATAGGGTACACTAGTACTCAAGCTCATCCTCAAGTAATCTTAAATTCTCTCGCTCACTGGGACACGCGTATCTTATTTGGGCTTTTCTGCGATTGGCTCCCCCACCTCATGTAGCACTCTCCCGATGTCATGGTAATGGTAGTTCCTTCCCCAGTCCACGCTCTAATCCTTACTTGCTGTTTCCCTTGATGCTCTGGAGCCCGGTCCAACATGTCGCCAAGATAATCCAGATTATAGGCTTTGTGGCTCGTCCAGCTGGTCCTATCAGTTTGGCATCCAACTCTTCCGGAAACTATGGGGGGCGGATAAATCCTGTGCTAAGTATCTATCGGCTTAGCTGGAGGGCTAGGACCGGGGAAGCAATCGGATGACAGTTGTCTCTGAGTTCTGAAATCCCGTCTTTTTGATGCGATCAATACATATCCCCCAGCGTTTCGTGTCGCCGATGACGTCACCTCAACAGATATCGACTCGTCACCTCGCGAATGTCCAAAAGAAATGAAGATTTTGCTGTATGAGGACCAACCCATCTAATCAAGTCCCCCTGGACCTAGTAAACGTTATAATTGTCAGTCACGTAAAAAAGGAAACGGAACGAAACGAACCTATATACGACAAGTTGACGAGTCTGGGGCCTATACCGTCCATAAAGACCATCGGTTATACGAAAAAAAAAAGGAAAGAAACGAGACGAACCAACCAACAATCGACCCCCATTGGCGCCAGCAATGAACTAGTGGATAAACGAGCGTGACAGAAGGGGGGGAACTCGCATGGGGAAAAGGAAGAATAGGAACAAGACGCCTCACCAGTAGACCCGATGTTATGCGTCGATCTCAAGACCTAGTCCACGATCGTCTGCTAGTAGAGGGAACTCGGGGAAGGCCTGCTTGACATGCTCGTCAAGCCAGAAGTACGCTGTGAGGTAGGCCACGTCATTGCACTCGATCATGCCAGTACCGCCGGTGAGCAGACCGATGATGCGTGCTCATCAACAACGGCCGCGGCCTTGGCACCTCGAAGGACAGAGGCTTCGGTATGGCGCCCAGCCCAGAGGTGGAACAGGCCGGCTTTCCTTCCTTCCTCGGGGAAGCGAACAGCGTCAATGACAGTCGACCACTTGACTTGGAGCTTTGGAGGGAGTCGAGGAAAGCGTAGAGCTGCTCGCCTCCACACATCTTGGACTGAATGATTGTCACTGTCAAGAATTCACCATCACTCACCATCGATGCAATCTGTAGGTCCTAGGTGCAGCATTCGAAAGGGGATGTACCTTATCGGTAAATGGTGGGCATATGCGCTTCATCATGACTTCCTGCATCAAGCGCATCGATTTCAATTAGGTTTAAGAGGACGGGAAAATGCGACGAAACCTTCCTTGCCACCAAATTCGGCATCGTCCGTGACAGATCCACAAAGAATGGTGTAGACGGATCTCCCAAGAACGTCGAGGAATCGATTAACCGTTCTTTCCAACGTTTAGGGGTGGATCATGTAGATATTTTTTATATTCACTGGTGAGTGTCTTGTTACTGCAGGTCACTCTCAGAATACTGAACTCGTCCTATGACTAGTACAGATCCTGAGGTATCCATCGAAGTAAGTATCAAAGTGAATGGTCGATGGATCACCAAGCTGATGTAGGCTCGATACAGGTGACGGTTGGTGCCATGGCCAAGCTCGTCGAGTGCGTGATAACGTCCTACACCTATTTTATTCTTAGCTTCCTGTCATACAAGCAAGGGAAAGTCCAGTACCTTGGTCTCTCGGAATGCAGTGCGAACACATTGCGCCAGGAAAGTGTAATTCATCCCATCGCTGCAGTCCAATTCGAATATTCCCCATTTGAGCTCGACCTAGAAAAGAATGACGTACTCAAGACTGCAACTTGAGGGCTTGGCATTAAGATAATTGCTTACTCGCCACTTGGACGAGGCTTGTTGACCGGTAGATATGCGAGTGCCAGGATCACGTCTCTTCTACAGTATATTTGGTTATTTGTTCCATATAATTCACCTGATGATTTCGGGGGAGAGGACTTCAGGCAATTTGTCCCAAGGAAGTTGGTTCTTACTGGGCCCGGCCGAACGTCTTACCAAGACACAGTGTGCGATCTCAGGCACTCAAAGGAGAACAGAGTTTGAAAACTGGTAGATGAACTCCAGACGATTGGGAAAGAGTAAAATGCAACTGCAGGACAGGTGGCACTCGCTAGTCTCGAACAACCCTCGCTACAAACTCGGGATCTGCCGATTACCAAACGTCTGGAGACAGACTATCACATCGAGTCACACTTATCACAGTCAGTGCTTGCCGTATTGCATGAGAGGAGCAGTTGGATTTCAAGACATTACAAGAAGCGTTCGGTTCAGGTGTAGCCCGCCGCTTCCTAAAAAGTAACGTCAGGTTTCGAGACTAGCACTCACATGGCTTCTTGCACAAAGGGAAGATGTCACCCCCATTCCTGGGACAAAGAAAATCAAAGTGCGTACATAACTGAAATTTTTCTGTGGGTCGCGATTAAACACGCGTGAGCAGTACCCAAGTTGAGGAGAATTTGGCAGCTGCCCACACTGCACTGTCCACGGAAGCAGTCCAGGAAGTGTGGGGGTTGCTGGGGCAGCCGCGTTGGTTGGAGATCGGTACCCCGGACAGATGCAATCCGATTCTGTTATACGGAGACACGCCGGCCCTCCAAGCATAGGAAGGAGTAGATTCTTGTAGAGTATAGCCTCCAATCAAACCAAACACTTCATGTTTCAAGCAGACTTCTGTTGTTGACTTCAGTAATTAAACACTCCCAAACAGAACGGAGTCGTATCTTATCTCACACAGCATTGTCCACCGCCGCGATCTTGATCAGCGTCTTGATGTCAACCGTGATTGCTCCCACCTGCAGTAATCCACAATTCAGCTCGTTGAATGCGCACGGGAGAACTTTCTGTGAGGGGCAAGGCCAAGAATGATGGTATGTACGCATGGAACGAGATGGGTGACGTACCCGTCGCATTCCTCCACTCCATCCTCTTTTGACGGTGACGTCGCCACCAACAAGGAATGCCATAGATTGAATCTGAAGATCTGATCCTGTGGATTTTGGGGCGCTGAAAAATACTTCATTGAAAGGATACGATCATCTTCTACATCGAAAGCACATGACACAGGAATCAAACTGCTTGCCTTTTGTCGTATGTACTCAGGAGTCCTCCGAGTCTCGGTAGGTGCCGCAGCCACCTTAACCCGCCCGTAGGGTTAGCTTCAATTGTTTTAGCAGAGAACGTCTGATGGAATATTCTCGGGTTCCATGTCCCCTACCTTTCACCCTCGGCTGTGCAAATTAGGGCTTGCCAACGGAAGCGTTATCCGTTGCTGAGGCCTGAGGGACTGCGGATGTCTGTCGTGATCCAGGTACTACCAGATAAGTACCAGCCGCATGCGACCGCAATGCTCGCCCTGTGGGTACATATACCTTGGGAGCTCTTGTTAGGTTCTCTCTCCCCAACTTCTCAGCTCTAATGTCACCATACCACTGGAAATGTAGGTCTCCTGCTCTTTCAGCACATTAACGTTCATTTTTGACTTCACATAGCCTACATCGCCCTTGTCCTATTTGCATTATGCCCCGTTGAATCCTTCGCATCCAACTTCACGCAGTGTTTCGAAAGCATAGTCAGCTGCGCCCAAAATTCAACCAGTCTCGATTGCACTTCAAGTTTGAATATCTCGAGCGCGACCGCCTTTTCGTTGCTCCTAACGAGCAATGGTTCATCTATTCCATATGAACTCAGCTCTATTCACGCGGCTACTGCGATATCCTACAGTGGCTGCATACGCTATTGCGGTTCAGGTCCGGAGCCATTCAACTGGAACACCTTCTCGCAGGAGTATTCCGCATGGCTTCTTCCTTATCTTGCTCTGCTCTCCCAGCTCCCTTTTGGCGCTCGGCGCAGAATGGATAACCTCATGTCTGCGATCTTAACTCTCGGTTCACCTACTCTCGCCGCCTACTCGCTATACCTTTCATTCCTTAACGCACGATGGGTCAATGTCCGCCTATTCTCAGACATTCACTACCCCAGTGCCGTAGTTCGTAGGTCCGTAGTGCGGGTCTTGTGTAATCTCCAACAAGTCCCGCTGCGTGTCCATCCCGGAGAAGGCCTATTTGAATCCCTTGTGGTCCATCCGGATAACGACGAGTGGTGGACCACTTTCACACAGGAACTCGAATACTCACACGGGTGGTCGATCGCATCTGCGACCAACATCACCTGGGTAGTCATTGCGTATTTGCTCACTGTTGCCTACTCCATTTCCAACTTGAACCAGAATATCAACTCCAACGGTCAGGGAACTGGCTCAGGGTGGCTTTGGCTGTTACCTATTGTTGTGGGCTGGTTGATCCTCTCGCCCAAGTGCGACTACAAGCGCGTGCTTGATGCGTACGACAAGGCGAATAGAAAGGTCTTCGTTGCAGATTCACATGACTTCATGGCAGCTCCTGCTCACGTCATGTCCGGCTTTGGCGTAACAATCACACCCAATCCAGATTGGGAGCCGCGGTCAAATATCATCTCTCCAGATGAGTCTCGAATCCCTCCTGTTTTCAACTATGCGAGAGTATGGCTGTGGTCCCAAAACGTCTACGTAACGTCCCTACATTACCTCACAGCATCGGAAAAGTCGAACCGACGTATTGGCGTCGACAACCAGCCAATTTCCGGGAACGTGCGTAATGATGTTCCCCGAGGAAGCAGGCTTGGGACGCGCGATCAGATTATCCACTACTGTCGCCCGGATAATCGTGAACATCCTAGATCTAGCATTCTTTGGCCCCGTGGCATCTTCTATAACATGATCGTGGCATCATTGATGGCGCTACAACTTCAATGGGGGACAACTGGCGCGGCGTTCCTTGTTGTTTGGTTTACGCCTACCACTGTAAGTGATTTTTTACAATGCACCAATAATATATTCCCTGAAATGATCGTTGCTCCAGGGACTTGGTTGCCGTTCTCTCGCATACCTACTATATGGGGCGTTGTCTACCACCGTGTGGTTTCTTCTGGTCCTGTCAAGTGTACTCAGTTACTACGCCCATCATCTTCTCAACGACCTGCCAACCTCTGATGTGGAAGGCGCTGGGACGCAGCCACTATACACACCCTCCCCACAGCCTACAGCGAGCCCAGCAGCCAGCGTAATGGGCAATGGTCCAAGACTTCCAACGGTCGCAAACAATGTTGCCATTCCTCTGCGCGACATTCAAGTTCCTAATGGTCACAGGACCGAACCCGATCCCGGCGGACCCGCAAGTATTGCCACCGACAGACACGTGGCTCGGTTCAGTGCTCGTATGCTCGCGTGTCTCGCCGACTGGCTACGTTGGCTAGGCAAGCTTATCGCCATCGTCAACGCCATTGGCACCATCGCCAATTCGCTCTTCCAATATGCGGGCGTGTATGACACGTGTTTCTGCGATTCCAGCGTGTACAGCTGGGGTCCGCGGGCATTTTCGGTCTTTGCACCGAGTGCGAGCGACATTGAGTTAACGAGGGGTGCATGGTACGGTGCCATCGTACTGGCGTTGAGTTGCTGCATCGCCTTTGTGCTGTCTATTTGGTTGATAAAGGATTCGCTGCCGTCTTCAAGTTGATCTATCATGGTTTGGTCTGATTTTGTGGCTGATGACACCTTTCTTTCTATACTTAATCTTGTTATAGCCATGGCATAGACGACTCGGATCGAGGCAGGTTTGTAGATGTAGACTGTATTCCGTTTCGACTTCAGTGTCCCTTTGTAATTCATAGAAAACAGATTTACTCACGAATGGTAATGTACTTTTTAGACGTGATTGAGTGCAACGTGTCATGTCATCTGGACTCAAGAATTGGCGACTTTTCTGTGCAGGGTTCGGTGAGGTCAGCGAAGCGCGTCTCATTCGTCAACGGCACAAAAGGCTTCTGATCGTGCGAAAATGCTCATCAAGTGCGGGCCCCAACATTCTCCGCCAGACCATGGAATCTAGTATCAGATTCTAACGTGACCCTCCCCATGACAGTCTGTAATCCCTACTCACGAGTGTCAGACGCCTCATTCTGAATCCCTATGACGGCATTGAACACGTACTGCCCGTGCGACACGGCCTCTCAAGTGGGAACAAATCGGAATTTCGTCGATTCGCAAGATCGAGCTCTCGTTCCGTCGCAATGCAGCCTGTGATAGCGGAACTTGTCGGGGTCATCGAGGGCGCCGTGCTCGGAGTCCGAGAAAGTCACCTTCGAACGATACGCCCCCCACCACAGCTTTGGCAGAACCTGACCGGATCACCGCAAATTGTGTCACTACTTCCGCTCATTTCATATCCTTTCTTCTCGGAGACTTGCACTGCATTCAATTTCAAAAGAGCCCCTTCCATCGATCTCTGTCATCGATGGCTCTGTCATCGTAACTTGTGTTTATCATGATTCCGGCCTCTTACTTTTGACTCGGAGAGGGAGAGGTTCCTGTAGGTCAAGGTAAAGAATTGTCGAGGTCGAAAACACCAATGCATTTCCAGATATGTTCCACCGTCCGACTCTGACCGCATAGCTGCATTCTGATGCGGCTGGGTCAGTGACTCCTTCGCACTGATATGATGACCTCCCGCTCAACAGGCATTGATTATGCCTTATTTGTATGAGTGGGATCAGCTGCGACCTCTGGACTTCGCGGCTGATTGTGTGGCAGGGAGAATTGATTGGACACGATCGGCGGCTACGGAGCTGTCTCGGCGTAAGTGATGTGTGGTGGGTCGCGTTAAAGTCATGACTCACGAACTCTACACTACAGGCGAGAAAGTGGAAGGTAATCTTGCTGGTGATGATGCTGACCGGGGGTGGTTCATCTCCAATGAACTTTCTGGACGTGAGTCTGAGTATGTTCGGTTACAAACTCACGGGAACGTCTGCTATAGGGGAGCCTGTGACGGGCGCTGACAACGTTGACCACCTGGACGATCATGCGTGGTTCTCTGGATCTGACTGTGAGTGTTCCGCGAGTCAACTGTGATCTGAGGATACACTAGTACTCAAGCTCATCCTCAAGTAATCTTAAAGTCTCTCGCTCACTGGGACACGTATCTTATTTGGGCTTTTCTGCGACTGGCTCCCCACCTCATGTAGCACTCTCCCGATGTCATGGTAATAGTTCATTCCCCAGTCCAAACTCTAATCCTTGGTGTTTCCCTTGATGCTCTGGAGCCTGCGCCCGAACGAGAGCAGAAAAATCATGTCTTACTCGTTATAGATCGTGCTTCTTAACATGTCGCCAAGATAGTCCAGATTATAGGCTTTATGGCTCGTCCAGCTGATGCTACCAGTTTGACATCCAACTCTTCCAGACATGATGGGGGGCGGATAAATCCTGTACTAGTTGTCTCTCGGCTTAGCTGGAGAGCTAGGACCGGGGAAGCAGTCGGACGACAGTTGTCTCTGGGTTCTGAAATCCCGTCTTTTTGATGCGATCAATACGTATCCCCCAGCGTTTTGTGTTGGCGATGACGTCACCTCAACAGATATCGGCTCGTAACCATTACATAGTGATACGAAAATAGGAAAGAAACGAGACGAACCAAAACAGCAATCCATCACGTTGACGCCAACAACGAACTAATGGATAAACGAACAGGACAGAAAGAGAATAACTTGCATGGGGAGAAGGAAGGAAAGGAACGAGACGTCTCACCAATGGACCCGATGTCATGCGCCTAGTCCACGATCGTCTGCTAGTAGAGGTAGGACTCGTGGAAGGTCTGCTTGGCTGCTCATCAAGCCAGAAGTACAGTGAGGTAGGCCACATCGTTGCACTCAATTGTGCCGGCACCGCAAGTAGGCAGATCGACGATGCGTCCCTACCATCAGCGCCGTCTCTGTAGCCGTAGGAGTAGATGGCGATCTCCACGGACGTCCCCTTGATACCGTGCTCGACATAGTACTCGCGAACGAAAGACTCTATACCAGTCCCAGGGCAGATAGTGGCTTCAGTGGTCTTGCCGTGTTTGACGACGATAAGGCACTCCTCGCCGTTAGCATCGAGCTGCTTTCGGGGCGAGGATGTATTTTCAGCACGAAGTCAGGGATCGAGATTTTTCCTGGACATAATAGTCAGACTGGACAATTCTAGTTAAAGTGAATCGTGCCGAGAGAAACCACATTGCCTTCGAATACGCCCCAATCGATCTTGTCACGGTTGAGCTCGATCAGAGCCCAATCCTCGGTAAATTGCTTTGGACCGGTACCGACGGAAATGGGAGGAGCGTAGGCGACGTAACGAACACGCGCTGAATCGGCGTGTTCCAGTGCTTGGCAATGTCGCCATGGAGGTCGTTTACAACCTTGATTATCTCATCTGCTTTCGCCAACTTTCCCTGGAACAGGAACACCTGGCGCGCGCGAGCCACACTGGCGTCCTCGCCGCCCTCAGCAGCATCCCTCAACACCTCAATCTCGGTCTTGTATACATCGACGTTAAGACCCTCGTGCGCGATCTTGACCATCATGTCCTCGAGGGTATCTGTGTACGCTTTGCTACCGAGGATGAGAACCTACTATTGACGAGGAATCTTGCGCACATAATGCTGGTTACCGTGTACGGGTAGCGGGAGTCGGACAACATGGCGAGCAACCAGAAGGATAACCCGGGTACAGGGAACCGGTGCCCCCGAAGAGAACGAGAGCGAAAGGTAAGCGCGAGGAAAGAGGCTGACTGATATTTCAATACCTGACCCCTAATTAGTAGGCTCCTGATCATAGTAGTTGTATAAATCCCCTCCCTCAAACTCCGCCATCATCGTTCCATGATGAGCTACCCCACTCGTAAGATTGGCGACACGCCTGTCTCTGCCATTGGCTTTGGTGCCATGGGCATCTCCGCATTTTATGGGGGGACAGAATCAGACGAAGAGAGGTTCAAGGTAGGCACTCACTGTCAGGAATTCACCATCGCTCACAATCGATGTAATCTGTAGGTCCTAGATGCAGCTTTCGAAAGGGGATGTACCTTGTGGGACACCGCCAATGTCTATGGTGACAGCGAGGATCTTATCGGTAAATGGTGGGTATATGCGCTTCATCATGACTCCCTGCATCAACCGCATCAATTTCGATTAGGTTTAAGAGGACGGGAAAACGCGACGAAATATTCCTTGCCACCAAATTCGGAATCGTTCGTGACAGATCCACAAAGAATGGTGTAGACGGATCTCCCAAGAACGTTGAGGAATCCATTAACCGTTCTCTCCAACGTTTGGGGGTGGATCATGTGGATCTTTTTTATCTTCACCGGTGAGTGTGTTATTACTGCAGATCACTCTCAGAATACTGAACTCGTCCTGTGATTAGTACAGATCCTGAGGTATCCATCGAAGTAAGTATCAAAGTGAATCGATAACGGATCACCAAGCTGATGTAGGCTTGATGCAGATCACTGTTGGTGCCATGGCCAAGCTCGTCGAGTGCGTGATAACGTCCCACGCCTATTTTATTCTTAGCTTCCCTCCCATACAGGCAAGGGAAAGTCAAGTACCTTGGTCTCTCGGAATGCAGTGCGAACACCTTGCGCCGGGCAAGCGCAATTCATCCCATCGCTGCAGTCCAACTTGAATATTCCCCATTTGAGCTCGACCTAGAAAAGAATGACGTACTCAAGACTGCAAGAGAGCTCGGGATCAAGATAATTGCTTATTCACCACTTGGACGAGGCTTGTTGACCGGCAGATATGTGAGTTCCAGTGTCTCTTCTACAGTATATTTGATTATATTCGTTCCATAGAAATCACCCGATGATTTCGAAGAAGGAGACTTCAGGCGATTTGTCCCAAGGTTGGTTCTTACTGGGTCTGGCTGAACGTCTCAAGACACTTTGTACGATCGCAGGTACTCAAAGGAGAATTTTCCCAGAGTTTTAAAACTGGTAGATGAACTCCAGACGATTGGAAAAGAGTACAATGCAACTGCAGGACAGGTGGCACTCGCGTGGCTTCTTGCACAAGGAGAAGATATCATCCCCATTCCTGGGACAAAGAAAATCAAAGTGAGTACATGACTGAAGTTTCGCCGTGGGTCGCGATTGAACACGCGTGAGCAGTACCTTGAGGAGAATTTGGCAGCTGCCCACGTCGCACTTTCCACGGAAGCTGTCCAGGAAGTGCGGGGCGTTGCTGAGGCAGCCGCGTTAGTTGGAGATCGGTACCCCGGACAGATGCAATCTCTGTTATACGGAGACACTCCGGCCCTCAAAGTATAGGAATGAATAGATTCTTGTGTGCAATGTATTTCTACATATCAGCCAAAGCTTCTGGTAAATTTTCGAGTGTGTGTGTCGAAGTAAATAACTGCACGTCGGATTTCTATTATGAGTTAAGGCACTGTGTTACACCACGGGCACAGCCAAGTATGTTCGTACCACTTAGTGTATACAAATTTGTCAACAAATTCCGCCTTGGAAATAAGTTTAGCTGCAGTAAATCAATATTCAAAGATACATTTAGAAAATGTATCGACTGTGCCCGTGGTGTTATAATTTACATAGACAGCTGGTCACGAGTCTAGTTATAATTAGTGGTGACTAGGGTAAATAAATACTCCCAAACAGAACGTCGTATCTCACACAGCATTGTCCACCGCCCGGTGTCTTGATGTCAACCATGATTGCTCCCAGTATGCACACGGCAGAACTTTCTGTGAGGTGCAAGGCCCAAGAATGATGGTGTGTACACATACGCATAGAACGAGAGGGGTGATGTGGGACTTCCTCATGGCCGTTGGATTCTTCCATTCCATCCTCTTTTGATGGTGATGTCGCCACCAACAACCAATGTCATGGGATTGAATCTGATCCTGTTGGTCATTTTGGGGCGCTGAAAATACATCATCCAAGAGATACGACCGTCTTCTACATCGAGTGCCTGCCAAGCAGAATCCCTTCAAGTCTCGGTAAGTGCCACAGCCACCTCGACCTGCCCGTGGGGTTAGCTCAATTGTTTTAGCGGAGAAAACGTCTGTTGGAATGTTCTTGAGTTCCAAGTGATTTTCCATGCCCGGCTGTGCCAGCCAGCGCTTGCATTATCCGTTGCTGAGAGACAGCGGATGGCAGTGCAGTGTGTCATCCATCCCAGGTACTGCCAGATAGGTACCCGCCGCATGCCGCCGGGATGCTAGCCCTGCGCCGCGGGTACATATACATTGAGAACTCTTATCAGGTTCTTTCTCCCCAAATTCTCACTTCTAATGTCACTATACCACTGGAAACGTACGTTCCCTGCTCTTTCAGCACATTAACGTTCGTTTTTGACTTGGCGTAGCCCCCATCGCCCTTGTGCTATTTGCATTATACCCCGTTGAATCCTTCGCATCCAATTTCACGCAGTGTTTCGAAAGTGTAGTCAGCTGTGCTCAAAATTCAACCAGTCTCGACTGCACTTCAAGCTTGAATATCTCAAGCGCGATCGCCTTTTCGTTGCTCCTAACGAGCGATGGTTCATCCATTCCGTATGATTCCAACTCTATTCAAGTGGCTACTGCGATATCCTACAGTGGCTGCATACAGTATTGTGGTTCAGGTCAGGAGCCATTCAGCTGGAACGACTTCTCGCAGGAGTATTCCGCGTGGCTTCTTCCTTATCTTGCTTTACTCTCCCAGCTCCCTTTCGGCGCTCGGCGCAGAATGGATAACCTCATGTCCGCGATCTTAACTCTCGGCTCACCAACTCTCGCCGGCTACTCGCTATACCTTTCGTTCCTTAACGCACGATGGGTCAATGACCGCATGTTCTTCGACATTCATTATCCCAGTGTCGCTGTCCGTCGGTCTGTCGTACGGGTCTTGAACAGCCTCCAACAAGTCCCTCTGCGAGTTCACCCAGGAGAAGACGCTCAATTTGAGTCCCTTGTAGTTCGCCCAGAGAATGACGAATGGTGGATTGTTTTTGCAGAAGAACTCGAATACTCGCACACGTGGTCGATCGCGTCTGCGACCAACATCATCTGGGTAGTCATTGCGTATTTGCTCACCGTTGCCTACTCCATCTCCAACATTGCCGAGAATATCAACTCCAACGGGCAGGGAACTGGCTCAGGGTGGCTTTGGCTGTTACCTATTGTTGTGGGCTGGTTGATCCTCTCACCCAAGTGCGACTACAAGCGCGTGCTTGATGCGTACGACAAGGCGAATAGAAGGGCCTTCGTTGCAGATTCAGATAACTCCATGGCAGCTCCTGCTCACGTCACGTCCAGATTTGGGGTAACAATCACACCCAGTTCAGATTGGAAGCTACGGTCGAATATTATTTCCCCAGACGAGTCTCGAATCCCTCCTATTTTCAACTATGCGAGAGTATGGCTGTGGTCCCAAAACGTCTACGTGACGTCCCTATATTACCTCACAGCATCGGAAAAGTCGAACCGACGTATTGGCGTCGACAACAAGCCAATTTCCGGGAACGTGCGTAATGATGTTCCCCAAGAAAGCCGGCTTGGGACGCGCCGTCAGATTATCGACTACTGTCACCCGGATAAAGATGAATATCCCAGATCGAGTATTATTTGGCCCCGTGGCATCTTCTATAACATGATCGTGGCATCATTGATGGCGCTACAACTTCAATGGGGGACAGCTGGCGCGGCGGTGCTTGTTGTTTGGTTTACGCCTACCATTGTAAGTGGTTTTTTTAAATGCACCAATATATTTCCTGAAGATTGTTGCCCCAGGGACTCGGTTGCCGTTCTCTCGCATACCTACTATATGCGGCGTCGTCTACCATCGTGTGGTTTCTTCTGGTCCTGTCAAGTGTACTCAGTTACTACGCCCATCATCTTCTCAACGACCTGCCAACCTCTGATGTGGAAAGTGCTGGGACGCGACCACCATGCACACCCTCCCCACAGCCTAAAACAAGCCCAACAGCCAGTGTAATAGACAACGGTCCAGGACTTCCAACGATCGGAAATAACGTTGCCATTCCTATGCACGATATTCAAGCTCCTAATGATCACCAGACTGATCCCGATCCCGATGCGGGTGGACCCACCACCAACAAACACGTGGTTCCGTTCCGTGTTCGTATGCTCGCGTGCCTCGCCGACTGGCTACGTTGGTTAGGCAAATTTATCGCCATCGTCAATGCCATCGGCGCCATCGCCAACTCGCTCTTCCAATATGCGGGCGTGTACGACACGTGTTTCTGCGATTCGAGCGTGTACAACTGGGGTCCGCGGGCATTTTCGATCATTGCGCCGAGTGCGAGTGATATCAAGTTAGCGGGGAGTGCATGGATCGGTGCCCTCTCGCTGGCGTTGTGTTCTTGCGCGGTCTTTGTGGGGTCTATTTATTTGGTGAAGGATTCGTTGCCGTCTTGATCTATCATGGTTTGGTCTGATTTTGTGGTTGATGATACCTTTCTTTTTATACTTAATCTTGTTATAGCTATGGCATGGACGATTGAGGCATACTTGTAGATGTAGATTGTATTCCGTTTCGACTTTAGTGTCCCTTTGTAATTCCTAGAACACTGTCAGACTCTGCTCACGAATGGTAATGTACTTTTTGGACGTGATTGAGTGCAACGTGTCATGTCATCTGGACTTGAGAATCAGTGACTTTTCTGTGAGCGCTGGGTTCGGTGAGGTTCAGCCCGTCAGCGAAGCGCGTCTCATTCGCTTCTGATCGTGTGCGAAAATGCTTATCAAACATTCCAAGTACTTAGGTGCGGGCCCCAACATTCTCCGTCAGACCATGAAATCTAGTGTCAGATTCTAGCGTACTCTTCCCAAGACATAGTCTGTAATCACTCTTCCTCGCTGAGCAACCACTCACGAGTGACGGACGTGCTTTTCTTTCCGAATCTCTATGACGGCATTGAACATGTACTGCCCGTGCGACACGGCCTCTCAAGTGGGAACAAATCGGAATTTCGTTGATTCGCAAGATCGAGCTCTCGTTACGCCGCAGTGCAGCCTGTGATAGCGGAACTTGTCGGGGTCGTCGAGGACGCCGGGCTCGGAGTCCGAGTAAGTCACCTTCGAATGATCCGCCCACACACCTTCAGAACCTGACCAGTCTTCTTCTCGTTGATGGTTTTTGAGCGCCTCAGATCACCACAAATTTTGTCACTTCTTCCGCTTATTTCATATCCTTTCTTCTCGCAGACTCTCACTGCATTCAATTTCAAAAGACCCTCTTCCATCGATCTCTGTGACCAATGGCCCCCATCGCAACTTGTGTTTACCATGATTCCGGCCTCTTACTTTTGACTCGGAGAGGGAGAGGTTCCTGCGGGTCAAGGTTGCAAGGTAAAGAATTGTCGAGGTCGAAAATACTAATGCATTTCCAGATATGTTCCACCGTCCGATGACCGCAGTAGCTGCATTCTGATGCGGCTGGGTCAGGGATGGAATGACTCCTTCGCACCGATTCAATGATGGTGACCTCCCGCTCAACAGGTATTCATTATACCTTATTTGTAATCAGCAGAATGTGAAGTAGAAGGGTGAAAAGCAATACACCTTATCTACATCAAGGTACCCGCAGCTTCATACGCTCTTTGGTAATAGCGGTCCTCGGGCTCGACTCACATTATGCGGATATGCTAGGTTTGATGGCACTTTATCGTAGACACCAGATGCCGTGCTTTGCTGCGCAACGTCAAGATGAGCGGTCAATGGACAGTACTAGTATGGTCATCTACAGAGGCCAACCCTTGCTCTTTGCTCCGGCGCTCAAATGATAAGAATATGTAATGCATGCCGGTCTTGCTGTGGAAGGCTGCATATATTCTTGTACCCCCCATCGAATTCCATCGCCCAACCTCTCACCTTATGTCACTATACTACTGGAAAGGTATATTCTTCCCGTCTCCACGCTATGCCTATCTAACTCTGACTTCATACAGTCCATGTCTTGCTCGTTCTGCTTGCATTATACCCAACAGGTTCGCGCACAATAAGTATCTCGCAATGTTTCGCAAATATAATCAGCTGCGCGGGAAACTCAACCAGTTCAAATTGCACTTCCACCTTAGACATTTCGAGCGAGGCTGCCCTTTCGGTGCTCCGGACGAGCAATGGGTCTCTTCCAGCCTCTATAGAAGCAGCCACTTCAATTTCCTACGCGGGGTGCTCACAATACTGTGGAAAAGGCACGGAGTATTTCAGTTGGAACAACTTTTCTCAAGAATATTCTGCATGGCTCTTGCCTTATCTTGCGTTGCTCTCCCAGCTTCCCTTCGGTGCTCAACGCAGGATAGATAATCTCATGTCCGCAGTCTTGACGCTGGGCTCGCCAACCCTGGCCAGCTACTCGTTATATCTGAGCTTCCTTAACGCACGATGGGCGAATGACCAGCTATTCTCGGGCATTCACTACCCGAGTGCCGTAGTTCGTAGGGCCGTGGTGCGGGTCTTGTGTAGTCTCCAACAAGTCCCGCTACGTGTCCATCCCGGAGATGGCCGATTTGAATCCCTTGTGGTCCATCCAGATAACGACGAGTGGTGGACCACTTTCACACAGGAACTCGAATACTCGCACACGTGGTCGATCGCATCTGCGACGAACATCATCTGGGTGGTCATTGCATATCTCCTCACTGTCGCCTACTCCATCTCCAACGTAGGCGAAGATATTCAATCAAATGGAGAGGGGACCGGTTCGGGGTGGCTTTGGCTGCTACCAGTTGTTGTGGGTTGGTTGGTTCTCTCTCCCAAATGTGACTATGGGCGTGTGCTTGGCGCATACCACAAAGCAAACAGAAGGGCGTTCGTTGCTGATGCCCATGACCGCACGAAGGATCCTGCCCAGGTTACCTCTAACTTTGGCCTTACCATCGTTCCAACTCCGGGCCCGGAGTGGGGGCATCCTCCAAACATCATCTCCCCAGACGAGTCACGAACACCTCCCGTCTTCAACTATGCAAGAGTATGGCTGTGGTCTCGTCATGTCTATGTAGCGTCCCTATTCTACCGCACAGCCTCCGAAAAGTCGAATCGACGTATTGGGGTTGACGGCGAGTCGATTCCTGGCCCTGTGTATAGTGACGTCCCGCGAGAAAGTCGACTCGGCAAACGCGACCAGACCATCCAATATTGTCGCCCGGCCCATCACAAACACCCCGGAGCTAGCGTTCTTTGGCCCCGCGGCATTTTCTACAACATGATCGTGGCTTCCATGATGGCACTACAGCTACAATGGGGGACAACGTGCGCAGCAGTGCTCACGGTCTGGTTTACACCCACCATCGTGAGTGTTTCCTACAATGCACCAATATGTTCCCTCAAGATCGTCATCTAGGGACTCGGATGCCGCTCACTCGCATACTTGATATACGGGGCACTGTCCACCATAGTGTGGACTTTGCTTGTCTTATCCAGCATCCTTGGATACTATGCTCATCATCTGCTCAACTGCCCCCCTGTCTCTGACGTGGAAAGTGCTGGGACACAACCACCGTCCACACAATCCCCTCATTCTAATTCGGTTGCGACACCTAGTCTCGCGGATGAAAGTCCCGGACCCTCGAACGACGTTGCCATCCCATTGTGCGAACCTCACGCTCCTTACGCTGACATGGGCAGCCCGCATTTGGATGGACTAGCCAGTATCACACCCTCCGAACGCAACCGTACACCACGGCTGTGTGGTTGGATACTGGCCCGTCTTGCAGATTGGCTGCGTTGGATAGCCAAAACCATCGCACTCATCAACGCCATCGGCACCATCAGCAACTCACTCTTGCAGTACGCGGGGGTGTACAGCAACTGTTTTTGCAATTCGAGCGTGTTCACCTGGGGTTCTCAGGCATTTGCAGTTGTAGCGCCGTCTCCGAGTGACTTTGGTTCGGTGAAGAGTGCTTGGATCGGTGCCCTCTCGTTGTGCTTGAGCTGTTGTGGGTTGTTTGTTGGGTCGATCTATCTGATGAAAGATTCATTGCTCAATTAACGGATGTGTAGGACTTGCGGACAGCTGAGTCGCGGGACCGGTTATGTTATTAATGTTGGAGAACAGCCAGGTTGCACCTCCATTAGCATGGTATACCTACATCTCCCGGGTTTATCATAGGACACCGCCATTGACTTTCGTGACGTGGAGTTAGTATTATATATAATTTATTTACATCCTTTGTCTAGTCCGCCCCCTTTCACAGATGCCAGCGACGCACTATTTGACGTACCGTTGTGCCATTATATAACTCAGTTTCGATACCTAGTACCCGGTCGAAAGGATCAGATTATCGGACAAAGGCAACGGCCCATCAGGAAGAGCACTCGCTAAGTCTCGCTTGGTGCTCGTCTGTGGACTACTCCGACGGTCACGGGGCCTGTCCTCCAATCAGAACTCTCAAAAGTGGATAAAAAAGGCAATTAAGTAAGGGTCCTACTACAAAAGGTTTTTTTCTTGGGTTTGGTCGCAAACCAGTCTCCTGCAGCCGACCACTCCGGATGACTGACGTTTCAGTTTCAACATTGATCAGATCATCATCAAACTGGTACAGCTACACCCATTGCGCGTTATCGTGGACATTCACATTTTTTGATACAGGAACTTCGGCCGTATCCGGATAAATTTACATACACTGGCACTGCCAAGCGACTCGGCGTAGTGTGCAGCATTCAGAAAGCAGCCCATCTCGAGCTCAAGCTCCTCGTTATATGCGTTTCCTTTCCAGTGACTTCTACGTGATTCATCGATAAACGGGGGTCAATTGGCTCGGCTCTCCTTTGGTTTCCTCCGTAGTATCTCCGGTTGGACGACGCTCGTGGTAACTGATCATCCAAAGGTAGTACGGGTGTTTTTTCCGCGTCAGAACTCGGATTGTGGTTGTGCCGATAACTTAGCATCAGTACGTTTGGCTTCTCTGTCAGCAACCCCGTTGACCTTGATACATTTGTACGGAAATGTTTTTTTTCCCCGGGCATGTTTCTGGGAAGCATTTTGATCAAAAAACAAGTTCACCGATCAGACTGCGGGAAACTGTACGGTAGCCTGGCTGTTCATGGCTCGGAAGATGTTGGCTTGGCAGTTTATGTACAGCAAGTGGCAGTGGTTGCCACATCGCAAATCCACCGACCCTTCCGCGATGTGATCTCGGACTTTGCAATCACGCAAACCCCGCCGGGACGAGACAGATGTGAGATGCAGTGTGCCCAATTCAGGCTCTGATTTTCTATTTCGATCCAGGTGATTCCGATGACCGCCGTTCTGATTCTGAAGTGGGAGAACTACTCGTATACTAGATCCTGCGATCGTTATAGGCGTTGGTCGACCATCCTCTCACCTCACATATCTTTTTCTTGAAAATTCTGAGTTATACGGCGACTGGTCAGCAATGTGCCGACAATTCGACCAGTCCGAAATACAAGTCGAGTCTTATCCTGCGTCATGGTCCGTCGGTCTGTGGTACGGGTTTTGCCAGTGAGTAACCTCTAACAGATCTCTCTACGCGTGCATCCTGGGGACGGTGCACGGTTCGATCGCTCGTGATCCATCCAGATAACGCTGGCCTGTGGATTATTTTTGCAGAGAAACTCGAATGCTTATAGACGTGGTCGATCGCGTCCGTGGCGTCCATTCTCTGGGTGGTCATTATCGCCTATATATCCTCAGCGCCGTCTGTGCTGTCCGCAATCTGTCCAATAATCACCACAGCGGAGAAGGGCTTTTGTCGGGGTTGCTTCGCGATTCTGTACGCGCTGTTTGAGGCTTTCTATCATGGTCAAGGTCACTTCTCTATAGTGTCAAAGAGAGAGAGAGATTTAAAAATCGTCGTTTATTGTCCGGCGGGGCAGGACCCCATATCAGACATTACATGCGTGTACTCTACGGGATGCGTTAAATAGATATCTTTGGGGACGCTCGTACCACCCACGTTCCCATCGATCCTTCATGTTGTAGAATTTTACCCGGACCAATGCTGCTTTGGTTGCTTCGCATCCTGCGGCAGCAGAGATTCAACACGGACTAAAAGGGCATCATATTGACGGGTACTAGAAAAGCGGGGCCGTGAAAGAAGATCGTCTTCCGTGGAGGGGAACCTTTGCTATACGGGTAGTATTTGACCAGCTCCTGAAGCCGAGGAGATTGAGTCGTAAAGTTCACGTAGTCTGGCGGCGGGTAGCAGTGACTCAGCGCTCAGCGCTCAGCACCAATGATGAGTACCGCCATGTTCAAAGATCCGCCGAGTTTTGGCTGGAATGATAGCGCCGTCATTGGATCAAAGAACGTCGCGTGGAAGTGTGATGCAGTCATGCGCGGTCTTTAATGGCTGTCGATACACGACTCGGAACCGTGAACCATGGACTGATCTCAAGAGCTTGTTGTGCAGTGTTGAATGTAGTATTTGAGCGGAACAACTTCGACGATGGTGCTGTCAGAGCTTCAAGTTCTCGGTTCCGAAAGAATCGGTGTTGTCCATATTCGGTTAGTCTAACTAGTCCCGTTCTTCCCTCGACTAAAACGTAGCTTTTTCTCGGCGTTCAACCAAGCTAATTGATCGAGAACCAGATCTAATACCATGTACCCTATGCCAGCGTCCTTTTCTGACGCGGACAAATCGGATCTCATGTCACATTTTACACAGACAACGCTGTCCTCGTGTCCTCGAACATTCAGAACACGTCCATATACACTTTACATCGCCCCCATAACCGCGCCCACCGACCGCCATCCCACTCCCTCACCTTCGTCCACCCTTCGTGTGGCGCGACCCTTTCGATCCAGATCAACATGGAGCAAATGGCAAAGTCAGCGTACGTGAGCTCCTGACCCGTGACGACGAGCCCGTCTGACTCGCCATCACCAATGTTTTTATCAAGAATCCGAGCGAGGGAGGTGAACTGGGATTGGACAGCCGTCCATTGCTGCGCTCTGTTCGAAGGCGGTTGTCGGCCTGGATGAGGCGTCAAGCTGCCTTCCTCTGCGTTTTCCCCCATGTCGACATCCCCTTCCTGCTTGCCATCGCCACCGCCCTCGACCCCGACTCGAAAGTGGTGTTGGACGTGCAAAGGTAGCCGTTGATGGCTCAGCGGGATCAGGATGGGTAAGAGTGGCTGTACGAACACCTCGGTAATGTAATGCACAAAGAGCGTTTGGAGTGCGCGGGTGCCCTCCGGGATGACCGGACGTGCTGGGTAGGTACGTTCGAGGTACTCTGCGATCGTGTTGGCGTTGGTGAGCACGATAGGGCGGGGTTGGGAGGAGACGGGGAAGGATCCCGTGGGATCGAGGTAGGGGGTGGGGTCGAGGATCGCGGGGAGGGTGTAGACGGGTCGACCATCGGGACGGGTAGACGTGGGCGGTGCGTTGATGGCACGTAGGATGTTTTCGACCTCTGGGAACTCGACCCAACAGGTACGGTAAGGAAGGCGTTTATAGTTGAGGATGAGCCTGATAAACGATAAGCCGCAGATTCGCCAAGCGAGATGAGGCTGACCTTATCCGCCAGATATTGGGTGCCCAAGGTTGTGGACTGGTGGACGGCACGTCGTAGAGGATGATCATTGGTTGAGACATGATATGCGTGCAGACTCGGAGCACGAGACTGGCGCATCATTTATCATGCACTTTGAAGAGGGCGCTGGCTGGAATGCGCCGACGTCGTAGAGTCAAATTGACGCATCGTAACATGCTGTATACGTGACTTGTCCAAGGGAGGCACAAAGGAACCATCGGTAAGTCCACACCTTAGCGAATCGCAATGAATGCCTCGGGATGAACGCGATTATTGACCGGACGGTGGCCGTAACCAAGCAAGCGGAGTGTATACGGTAAATTTATTGCGGCGAGAGAATCGAGGATACTGTGCAAATCCAGTAGTCAATGACAACAGCGGATGGCAAGGTCTGGAAATCTCCGTTGTGCCAGGTTACTCGTTGACGATCTGGTCAACGAGCACGCCGATGCCGAAGCTGTCAGTGGGGGACATGAAAGCTATCCGCCCTGCCTGGTGCTGTGTAGGAAGGCGTTCAAGAAACGTATGAGTGCGTGTAACTGCTGTGGCAAACTGAATTGGTTCAACCACGATGGATACCTAAAAAGGAAATGAAAGGGCACTAGACTCAAGTGGCGTAGCGCACAGCACCGGTGTAACGTCGACCAAATGAGATAACAACACAGGAAGAGAATCCCAAGACGTGGAGTTTGCCCGTGGGGTAGTCTTTACGGCGCTGTTCGACCCCCGACCCATGAACTTCTTCCCTCGAGAATGCTATCGGCGGTGGCCAATACCGATGTTCTCTGATAAGCAAAACTTGCCGGCATGAAGGGAGGAACTGGGATGATAGCTGGCTTCAAGCACCCGGGACCGGCGATTACAGTTAAATGAACGTCTGTTCACATGATGTAGTTGGAATTCGAACACCTTTCGGTGTCTGAGCGTAATAATGGTGTCAACGGGAGAATCAGGACATGGCACGTCAGAAACAGGAACGCGATATGCGTGGGTGCCCGTGAGTGTAAAGGACCAATGATCTCCCAATTAAACACGATTAAAAGTGTTCTATTCGCACTGCGGCGGACACGTTGCATTCTTCACTATCATCGGCTAGACCAAGCCTATGGCAGATTCGCCAAAATTGCGCAAAACGAGGGATTGAGGTGATGCTTACGTCATCATATAGGATCTGGTTTGTTCAAGTGCAGTCACTGTGCATGTTTACATTTACCTCCTCTACTGTAATGTCGTCGCTCCTCTAATTGACTACAAATCCCCAGTCTAAACACTCCCCTCGCCATGTCAAATGACATCCAGAAGGCCGATCAAATCGCTCACAGGTTCTACACAAAGCTTTGTCTCGTCGTAAGCAATGCCAGAACCACCGCTGAGCCAAGGTCTCATGGAAAGGTCGACAAATGGGTGCGTGACTTCCAACTCACTCACAGACTCGCGCTCAATCCCCACCCAGTTCAATCTCGAGACGCCCGACTCGGACAACTTCAAGGATCATCTCAGAATCTATCGTGCTGTCTCATGCTCGCCCTCGCTGCCGCCTTTCGAACTCCAGGTGTTACTGTCCGTCCCCGAATTGACCAATAATCAAGTTCTCGTCTACCTTGCCCCCGATTCCTCTCGTGTCCGCATGGATCCCACCCCGCAGCATATCCTTCTCGAGAACTGGCTCCTCAACTTCTCACCTGCCCATCTGCCCGCCCATCACTCAGTCGAGCCAGTCGATGTCGCTCCTTCCACTATCTATAAGCACGGCATACCCCTCTTTCGCAGTCTATTCAGTCTTCTCCGCATTCTACCCTCTTGGAAGCTCTTCAGGAAGCTACGACGTCGGATGAGCACTAGTTATCGCAACGGAAACCTCTCCATACAGCTTCGGATCAAATCTCTGGACGACTATACTACTGACGTACTCCACTTTGGTGAGTCACACGTGCCTTCCTAACCCTAGAATCCACGAGGTGCTCATGTCCGTCGATTTCATTTACGTGGTGCATAACGCCCCGGCAGACACACCCCCTGCGCCAAACACACCGCCTCTTCCTTACGAAGCGCACACATTCCCGCCCATCCCTCATCCGATGGGCACACTCAGTCTCACCGCCAAGTACCTTACCTCGCCCAACTTCCACCTCGACGAGCTAGAATCCCTCCTTTCGTCCCGCTTTCTGTCGTTGGATGAAGGTCCCGACTTTACTCCGACACTGGTAAAGAACCAGCAGCGCGACTCCATGTCGGGTCTACCAAGTAGTCTACGTACTTCCATTCCAAAGTCGCCTCCCTCGTCTGTCGCTGGTCAGTTTGTGTTGCCTCCTGCACATTCTCGTACGATTTCCTTGACGGGCAACCAAAGCCCCCGAAGTGCGGCGTTGCCGCTCGGCCGAACATCGACTAACATGGCTACTACTGGGTCGACATCGGCCTTGTCTGTCACTTCCTCACGTCCAGAGGGGAGCACGGCCTGGTCAAAGGAGGACGCCTCACCCTTGGCTGCTGTTGCTGCGAGGATGCGCAAGGAGAGCACTAGTACCACAGGAAGGAGCAGCCTTGTAGGCGCCGTCTTATTTTGGTATACCTCTCTTTCCACTCATGCCTATTCTAGGATCTCCCATCAGCCCCTGGTGCCCTGCCCATCCGCAAACCGAACATCAACCCTGTCCATCCATTCAAGTCGTCGACAATCTCTTCCGGCTCACCTTCGATTCATTCACCCTCGCCTTCACTGCGGCAACCATCACCCCTTGCCAGTGGCGTTGTCCTCCCTGGTCTTCCAGCACGCCCAACACAGACGTCACCGAATTCGTCTCGCGTGCCACACTCACCAATAGGCTTCAATAGACCTTCACCACCATTCGCACCATCAAGTCTTAGTGATCGCCGATCACTTACCTCCGCGGAAGGCGAGGACACGTCACCTCGCGTGCCCTCTCGGAAGCGCTATTCGAGTAGCTTCGGCCATCGATACGCCACCACTGGGGGTTCCACGAGCGACGGAAGCCCTGGGAGTACTGGTGGCGTCGAACGCAAAGACGGTGAGCGTTTCGTGGGCAGCGGCGGTAGTGGTAGCGGCGCCGGTGCCGCTTTTCTGGGTGCCACGACAGACGACGACGATATCTCCATGTTTGTGCAAGAGATCGACGCGCGAAAGCCGCTCGCATCGGCTGCGAGACAGCCGTTATCTGCTCCACCAGACGCACCGTCTGGGAGAATGCCCGCGCTATCGCCGACCTCGGGCACGCTAGGGACTGGCCTACCGGTGCCTTTTGAAGCGGCTGCTTCTGGGCCTGCGTCGACGTCTGCATCGGGATCTGCGACGCTGGGATTAGGACTAGTCGCGGGTGAGCACCCACGACGGTCTTCCGAGGGGATAAGTCCGAGCGACGCAGCGTCGAAGCGGTCCTCGGCATCGTTGGGACCGATGCTGACGCGCGAGGCCGAGGTGGACGAGA
>JBBPMD010000008.1:0-109381 GCA_038090095.1 Zangia roseola
ACTACCCATATCAGCAGCACCAGCACCAGCCCATGTCTCATCACCTCGCACTTTCCAACAACCTCTCTTCCCCCTCCTCTCAGGGATCTGACACCATCGGCACTCCTCCCACCGAAAATATGTCCTATTCCCCTCCAAATACAAACGGAAAACGTCCCTCCTCCCTCATAACCGCACTTGGTGACCCAAACAGGAAGAAGGCACGCACCGATGACTCCACCGATGGCCCTAGTCCCGCTGCTGACAAGGACGATTCAAAGCCAAAGTCAACAAGGGGCGCTCGGTGCGTTTATCTCGTCTGCTAACCACTCCTCCGCTCATCCTCCCTTTAGCGCGTGTACCGTCTGTCGCCGCCTTAAAATGAAGTGTGTCGGCGCCGAGCAGGGCCCGCCCTGCAAGCGCTGTCTCACAGGCGGTCACGAGTGTATTTTTGAAGAATCTAATCGTGGAAAACGCTCCTCCAAGTAAGTGCCCCTTCAATTCGTACCTCGTGATTTATCCACTACTCATATCAAGCCCAAGAAAAGCCGAGCTCATCACAAGGTCCCTTCGCAAGATGGAGCGCACTCTCGACACCGTACTCAAGTCCATTGGAAACCCCAGCATGGCATCCGGCATGATATCCCGTTCTCCATCCCCAGTCCCTCAAACAGTTCAAACCCAGGCCCTTTTGCAATCTTCACCATCCCCACCTCCCCAGCAGAATTATCCCGCACAAACCACCACTCTGTCATCCGGCTCTCCCAAATTACACTGCCTCCCCGACAACGCGCTTAACCCCTTGGGTTTACTCGTCGAAGCCAGTTTGGGAAACCGGAGGGCACACGGCGTTACGGCCTCGTTTACCGCCCGTCAAAGTGATGCCGATCAGGACCATCGCTACGGTGTCGCTAGTGCCAATTTTTTCAGACCAGGTTTCGTCATTCCTTCCTGCAAACTCACCCGACGTTGCTTATTCTCTCTCAGGTCCCATGTCAATCTTACCCCTCAGGCGCCTGTACATCGAGAGGCAAATACAACCCGAGATGCTTAGCTTCGTAAGCACGGAGGAGGTTGTCGCGTTATTCGACATGTCAGTGCCTTGTGTCATTCCGTCTTTATTTCCCAGAACTCAGCGTTAATCCTCCACCAGTTACTTCAGTCATATGAATGTCAGTCTTGGTGTCGCAACGTGATAGATACACCTCTCACACCTTGACAGATGCACTGCCATCTTTTGGATCAGGAATTCCACACACCAGCCCTTGTTTGTTCGAGATCTCCCTTCTTGCTTACGTCAAGTACGTGTCCCGTCGCATACCTCCGAGGGACAACTTCTTATCCTTTGCACAGTCTGTGCCATCGCCTCCAAGTTTTACACCCACCGTCCGGATCTTCACTCGCAACTCACGGAACTTGCACAAAAGCTCGCTTTCAGTGTGCCTGCCCGTGGCTATAAATCTCTTGAAATCGTGCAAGCCTACCTCTTGCTTACGCTTTGGGGATGTGGGGCCGTTGAGCGGTACGAGTATGACAAAACGTGGCTACTGTTGGGAATGGCTATCCGGTGGGCGTGTCGTCTGTTACGCCGCGCGTCTTCCTAACACTGCAATTCGCAGGATGGCTACTGACTTGAATTTGCACCGCAAGACTGCAGTGCCTAGCCAAGATACTGCCGAAAGTCGTGCGCGCGACAAGGAAGTTCACAATCGTGAACGTACGTGGCTCCTGTGCTTTGCACTCGATAGGAGTACGAGTGCTCAGATGGGAAAACCTCATTCGATACGGGAAGAGTGAGCATTTTGCCTGAAAGTCTTGGCCATCCATCTAATCGAACCGGTTTGGATTCTTTGTAGTTTTATCATACGTAATGTCCTTCAATGGATCAGCCCCCCTGTAGGTACACCTGGTGATCGGGTGCTTGCGAGTTATGTGGTGAGCCCCTTCCTCTTTACTCGTTTGACCTCGGTGTTGAAATCATGGATCAGGAATTACAGCGCATCGTGTCGCGAAGTTTGGATCTCTTATACTCTGGCATCAGCACCCCATCCGGCCTTCAGACGGATTGTGACTATTTGTTGGTAATCAAGACTTTTGAACAACAGATAGTAGCCTGGCAACATGAATGGACAAACGCTCGTCCAGTAATCACGAGTGAGTTTTTTGTTTTTTTCATGCTTCGCACGGCACATCTCAACGCTGTTGTCACGACTGTAGATGACGAACTTCTCAAGGACTATACCACCACAATGACGATGTTCTACTTCCATTACTACTCTCTGGTCATGCATTCCTTTGGACTTCAGAACGCCATTGAACGCTCGCCTGTCGATGTCGCCTACTTCTTTTCGAAGTGCCATACCTCCGCGACGGCTGTCGCCGTCATCGCACGCGACGAACTTGCACCAAGGGGTTTCCTCAGATATTCGCCCGACTCGCATTTTGTATTCTTGTCGTACGCTGTTCTGAGTTTGCTCAAGGTAATTGGTTACATATTATCACTACCGTCCCTCAACCAATTTTACAGCTGATGCGACCGGAGTTCCAACAATATATCCAGAATGAACAAAAGATAATCGACCTCGTGAAAGACATCGCCGCGGTCCTCGGCGACATTGCTATTAACCCTCACCATACTCCCGCCCTGTACAGCACCTTCCTGCGCGCACTCATCTCCGCACGAACCGACGCTCCCCAGCAACAGCTACAACCACAGCAGCAGCAACTACAAGAACAACATATTCAACAATCCGACCCTCGAACTGAAGCCGTAGTCAGTGACGAGACTATCAGACAGAACGACATGAACCTGTTTGGGTCAACTTTACCTATGGGCGATATGCACGACTTCCAGTTCAGAGGGGAAATGGGACCTGTGGCAGATATGAACACATTCCCACCAACAATGGTCACCCAGCCACCATCGGACGAGGGGATGGGCATGCTGTCTATGGAGAATATATTCAGTAATGGCTTCTGGGATAGTGTCCTCGTACCCGGTGCGTTTCTTCTAATGTTGTCTAGGACGGAGTTGACGAAAGGGATGACAACAGGTTATTCGGACGCCATGGAAGGGCTGAGCGGTGGCTTTGTATTTGGTGCGGGTGGTAGTGGCCTTATTACACCCTGGTTGCCGTCGCCACTTCCATCTGGACACAACACTCCTTCTCGGGATCCTAACATGGACTATACCCAGCAAAATCTGGGCTCTGCATTGATGCAGCGCAAGAGTTGAACCTTGAGCACGATATTCCGTTTTCTTGTTTTTGACCCCCTTGCACTTTTCGATCCCGTTTCAACATGGTTTTAGTCTCGCTGGCTTGCTCTGATTGAATCTTTTGATTGTTTTGCTCGCAATTTTTACATACATGTCAAGCGTGTCGTCGGTTATGTATGCATATATGTTTCTCTGAATTCTAGACAGAAGACTCGGTGTACCATAAAATGGCATATGCAGAGCGCCGAGACGTGTTTGCAACGTTACTAATACCTTGAAGCGAGAACCTCAAGTTCATAGATGTCTAATGCACCTCACGATGTCCGAGCCTCTTCGACTCCAGCCAGCCCAGCTCACTTGTCCCGCTCTGTATGCGAGTTTCTCCGTTCCCTGCTCCTGGACAAACGCTACTTCTGGGCCCTGAGTAGTCTTGTGATCCTTGGGGATGCATTCCTCACCCAGCTCATCATACGCCTTATTCCATGTCAGTCGGACTCCATACCTTCTTACATCCATGTGACCTTTTGACGAGCAGACACGGAGATCGACTGGGAGACGTACATGGTCCATATTGACCTGTACCTTGCGGGCGAGCGAAATTATACCAAGATAACTGGTCCCACCGGTCCTCTAGTGTGTGTCGGCATTTTCACTTCGTTTCCACCTTTGGCACTCATGGTCGGCCATAAGATACCCAGCCGGACACGTTTACATATACCGCTGGCTACACCTCGTCACCGACGGTGGTCTAAACATTGCGTTGGCACAACAACTCTATGGCGTGCTTTATATCCTCTCGCTCGTTCTTGTATGCTGTATTTATAGGCAAGCCAGTGCGCCGAACTGGGCAGTCTTGCTTTTACCCCTCAGCAAGAGACTCCATTCCATTTTTGCGTTGCGGCTCTTCAATGACTGCTGGTCGGTCATTCTCGTACAGGCCGCTATATTGGCATTTCAAACAGCCTGGGATGATGTGGGCATTTTACTCTTTAGGTTGGGCCAAACTCGTGCGAGTGGTTGTCCGACGCTGACGAAACAAACACCAGCTTGGCATTGTCCGTCAAGATGTCCGCGTTGTTATATCTCCCCGGCCTCCTCGTCATTCTCTTCAAACGACACGGTATCCTCACCACCATCCGCCACCTGTCCCTCTTGGTTCTCACCCAATTTCTGCTCGCATACACGTTCTTAACAGAGGACGCCCAAGCGTATCTACAAAACGCGTTTGATCTGTCGCGTGTGTTCCTGTATAAGTGGACGGTCAACTGGCGATTTGTGGACGAGGGCACCTTTCTCAGCCGGTCGTGGGCGCAAGGGTTGCTTATCGGTCATCTGACGGTGTTGGTCGCGTTTGGCCTGTTCAGGTGGTGTCGCGCCGATGGCGGGGTCGCTCTTGTTCTTCATCAGGGGTTCTGCCGCCCGGCGTGCCCTGCCACGCGCTCGCCTGTGTCAGCAGACTGTAACTCACGTCTCTCTCTCTCTCTTTCGGTGCCCGCTAACGTCGGTCGTAGATGTCGCCACAGTGCTCATGACGTGCAACCTGATCGGCATACTCTTTGCTCGGTCGTTGCACTACCAATTTTATTCCTGGTACGCACAACAAGTGCCACTTTTGGCGGTGCGGACAAAGTTCCCGATTCTCGTGCAGTGCGTGCAGTCTCGTATTCTGACGGCAGCTTTCTGATGTCGCTATCAGACTGTCCATTTTAGCTGGCATCGAATACGCGTGGAACGTCTTCCCATCGACCTCGTTGTCATCCGCCGTCTTACTCGCATCAAATTCCGTGCTCGTCCTTGGCATATGGTTTGGCTACGCGGAGGGAAAACCTGCCATTTGAAATGTCTAGTAAATGGATCGGTCGCGACAATATAATTCCTTCCGTATTCGTATCATTCATCCTGTAATCCCATGCCAACAACGAATGTGCTCCTTCCCCCTCTCGGTAATACTAGAATGGTTTCCGCCCCATTGACCTGATGTGTGTCTGCACTGGGCGTCACGTTCGTCGTCATACTATCGCCCGCCATCGGTAGGGGTTTGACATCGATCTTGGGCAGGGTCAGTTCTCCATGATGCAATGCTATTAAAGTCAAAGGGACGCTAAACGTCTCGTCGTCCTGGGTTCACATAAACGCACGGTGCCATCCAATCAGAACACGTTCGTCGTATATTGTGCCGCTACCGACCTGAGCCATGAATTCGCCCCGTTTCCGACCACAAACGAGCCAATCCTTGACGCGTTCCTCGACATCGTAGCGTACCGGATATTTCTCTCGCTTGCCTTCTGGGTCGGCCCAATGCAGTGACGTCCGAATGGACAAGGTGCCTATGATTGGTTGGCCAGCATAAATGGGCGCGTGCTCGCCAGTGGAAACGTCACTTCCAAAAGGGCTCGTATGGATGCCGATCCGTGCTGCCGCGACGATCTAAATTTGAATTAGGGCGTTCGAGTGAACGCATTCCCCGTGGTGACAAAACAGCTGACTGACATGCATGCGTGGAATGTCCACTGGGATTCTGATTTCCCTCCAACGGCATGAAGACTCCGTGGGCGCTCTGCTGCGGGCGAGTCTCTGGAGACAGAATGAGGTTTTTTAGAGGGTATACACAGACTACAACATAAACGTACCTGGCGTATTGAGGTGAGCGACTCTCCGAGTCCTTCTTGGACGTTCAACGTGTTCGGTAGCACAAGTTCGCCTGTGGCGCCGTACAACTGGACCCATGAGGATTCACTCTCCAGGTACTGGATAATAGTTGCTGCCAATTCACGTCCCTGTGATGCATCGTCCGACGTCTGCGTGAGAACGTCGTTAGTTATTTCCTGCACCAATGCGACCACCTCTGCCCAGGATGACTGATTAATCCATCATTCAAATCATTAAATTTGGAGAGGCACCTTCGTGGATCATGCGATACACGATAACCAGGCTTAGTGGTTCTGATACTGCGTCGCGCTCAGCCGAAAATGAAAGGCAAGAGCAGATAAGCCACGCACGCGGACCATGTTCGGATTCAATTGAGAATACATAATTGACAGGATGATCCGGGGCGACCGTCTACCCAAAGGGTCAGGTGTTGTCATGCGCACAGCCGAATAACTCACCATCATGTCATGGCTCGAACGGTACTTGGTTATCGCCACGCCGTCGAGGTCGTGGGACGATCCTTGCAGATCTGCCGAAAATAACCGAACATACTGATTGGCAGTGGCGGATATCGTGAATTTCGAAAACAGCCTGTGAAATGAGTTACTGAACTGTAGATGATCTCGGCCGAGGGACGTTGAAAGCGACCTTTTCCCGCGAAAGAAGTCTTCGACACTAACTGTAATAGGAAGCGACACGTTGACGATGCTTGATTTTCCCAGTGTCCGTGTAACCATTGGTTCGGGAATTGTACTATAGGTTACCATGATGTCAATTTTCTTAAGGGTATTCATCAGTGACAAGGCGTGAAAAATATCGTCGACCCTACCATCGCGTTAAACCTCGAAGCATCTGTATGAGGTATCAAGATATCCATTCTGGTGTCTTTCGGAATATCCACAACCTTGATACAGTTTTCGGACGGATCGACTTTACCAACTGTTGTCGGATCGGGTAAGTCCTAGTGCCTGATACCAATCGGAAGACCAGGCCGCTGCTAACCTGTGTTCTGTACTTGTGCTTTGGTGTAATCGAACTTGACTCCGCCAGGTGCTGATAATTTTATAGTCGCCATGGTAATGTCATTGCGCCCACTAGACAGCACCAATGACATTCTGGAGATCGCCCCAAGATCGACTGATGTGAGATGGCGCTATGAGCATCCATGAGTAAGAAACACACAAACTCTTACCCTCATGCGATTGATGTAATTGGATATTCAACCCTCGTGAGTCGTGTGGGAGCCGTACCAATGAGACCGCTGTTCCCTTCGCGGGGATGGACCCCCCTGCTGGCTTGTGGTTCCATTGGAGCCGAAGTCGAGACATTTGGAGCTCGCTATTTTCAAGGACATATACACCAGAGCATGCTGTCTATTCGGGTTTGCGAATCAATCGTATCGGAGTGGCGATCTGAAGGATGACCTACCGCGCAGCTCAAGATCAGGCAATTATCTCCAGGGCGGAGCTTGTCCACTCGCGCCTCAAACTTCAAGCGATTTCCATCTCGTCCCGTGAGCGTTACGCTAACTTCGTCGATGACGACGTCCTGGGAATGATTTTGATTATCAATAACTGAGATGCAGACTTGGTCCAATACATACGCATGGTAATCGGTTTCGAATGGTCACTTTCAGGGAAAGACGATCTTCCATCTCGCCAGAGTTGGCATCCCCAGCGACGTTGATTGATATGACGGGATGATCGAGGTGGATGAGATCTGGAATATCCCGATCAATAACCCATATAGATGCAACATGGAAGAACCAATGACCTGAATCAAGTTTCTCAGCTGCCCCTCGAAGACTCTTTACAAGTCCAGAGATGTATTCCAAAATATCTTTATCATATATGACTAACTCCGTGCTGCTGTCATTCACGTACGTCTTGAGGAACGCAAGTAGGATGTAAATCCACTCGCGGTCGCGAGGTTTTTTTAACGCGGCGTGCGTCTCGATCGCGCGCGCGAGCATTGATGATTCTAAGGATGTCCACCGATGTGGAGCGTAATGTGCTGGAAGAGATGAGAATACCGCGAGTGCACTGGAAAGGTTTCCGCGGTAGCTGCAGTATGTGTATTCAGTTTCCGAAGCAATTACTCGACGTTTAAAAAACAAAAAACTTACACGTCAAGAACGGCGAGGCTGTCGTGTATCTTGAGTGCAAATTTTTTTCTCCCAGCTTTCACGTACATGTCGATGGCGCGATTCGAGATGGAGGTGTACAAATCATAGAAGCTTTCTTTGCCCTTGAGAGCAGTTATAATCTCGCGTTTACTGATGCAGTATTCTGGAGACTTCTTCTCAGATATATAGGGCAGTTCTGCAACGATCGCTGGAGCGGGTATCGCGAAAGAAAACGGTGGTGTCATGGGCAGAAACCCTTGTCCAATTCCGAGTATGTCCAGCTATGTTTTGCTCAGACTTCGCTACATATTCACCAGCACAAATACACACCTGGCTTTTTGCGAGCTCAATCAGTTCTCCTTTCCTCGCGCTGTAGCGTGCCAACGACCCAGAATCCATTTCTGGCCATAAAGAATGCCACGCATCGCATTGATCCAGAACACTAAGAGCGGAGGAGAATGTCCAAGACTCAATGAAGTGTTCAGGAAGCGAGGGCTACCAAATCTCGTGAGCATCTTAGTACTAGATACACCGGTGCACTATCTGACCTCGACCTCCCTCAAGCGTCTTGCGAATGTATTCAAAAATGTGAACGCCTTCCAACATATCTCCGCAGGCTGGCGCAACTTGCTCAGCAGCGTGGATTGCCTGGAAAGGAGATACACCCGCAAGTCGAAAACCGAAATCGTGTTCGCGAGAATGAGGTCGTGGTAAGGTTTCTTGGACGTGGACAATAATGGCATAGAGTCGTCATTGGATACCGGCTGGATAAGACTCCCAAACCATGACATATTCTTCTCCCGCAATACCTGCATAAAAGCAGCTTCGAGTTCGTTATACTGTAGTAGTGCATCTTCGCAAAGATTTATTCCCTCATACGAGGTCGCAAGACTTTCCTGAAACAACCTTTGATCTGAGATAATTGCAGAACGAACACTTGAACACTTGCCCTTAGGATAAAATATGTGCAAAAGTTCCACCCCGGCATGTGACGCTGGCCTTCGGACCGCTTTAATTCCTCCTCCCTTGACAATATAGCGTTATCGAGGGCAGAAAGTAGTCCATCCTTGATCTTGCTTATGAGGTCGGCCCAAACAGCAGGACTATGCTCTCCAGCAGACCAAGCAAGTTGCACGCACCTATGAGGTAGGATGTATGGACAATCCAAAAACGAAACTAATGCTTGGCATTACCTATCCCGCTTATCGACGTTAAAATCTGCTTTGATTTTGTCCAATACCGAGCCTTTCATGTTGAAGAACTTGCGATCCACTACCTTTGTGTCCGGACGCACGACATGCACGATGAGCCATTCCTGGTTCTTCCTCGGTAGGATTGACTGCTGCCAGTCTTTAATCTGCTTCTTAACAGTTGCCCTGTATGCTTCGTTATCCTGTACACGCGTGTAAACAATAATTCAAAGCCACGTCCAGATACACAGTGCGCACTTACTTCACATATGACTATATATAGATTCAAAAGAGGTTTCTCGAGGAGGGTGAGAGGAACTTGGGAAGTGATCTCGTCTCGCAAGGAGTCAAAAGCAACCAAGTTCACCTCGAGCTCTTGAACGGTGCGTATACTGGGTCGGGAGGCAGACCTCCAGTGAATACTGCGCAATGGTAATTGTGAACGTAAGGCTGCGATCACTTGCTTGCAGCTATCAGATGACTGGGAGGGAGGGGCAGCGAACGTCACAAGAACATGCTGGCTTGACATAAGTACTCGTGGGAAATCTAAACTCTGATCCTTCATGTCAACACCAGACGAAGCCAGCACGTCCACCACAAAAACCTTCAGAGACCTCGGCCTAATTGAGCCTCTTCTTGAGGCACTGGACCAGATCAACTTCAAAGCACCGACTGAAATCCAGCAACAGGCTCTTCCGTATGCCCTCGAAGGTCGTGATATCATAGGCGTTGCAGAAACCGGATCAGGGAAAACAGCCGCATTCGCTCTCCCTATCCTACAAAAACTATGGGAAGAACCAAAAGGGCTTTTTGCTTGCGTGCTCGCGCCTACACGTGAGCTTGCATACCAGATCTCACAACAGTTCGAATCTCTCGGAGCAGCCATGGGAGTCCGCTGCTTAGTTTTGATTGGAGGGGTAGATAAAATGCCCCAGGCTGTCGCCCTTGCGAAGCGGCCGCACATTATTGTTGCAACGCCCGGTCGTCTGAACGACCATCTGCAGAGCACTAAAGGGTTTAGCCTAAGAAGTCTCAAATTTTTGGTAAGTATTGTCATTTTTACAGTGCTCATAGACTTATTGTTACACTGTGAAGGTCATGGACGAAGCTGATCGTCTCTTGGACATGGATTTCGGTGTTGATATCGATCAAATACTCAAGGTGATACCAAAAGAGCGAACCACCTACCTCTTCTCCGCGACGATGACTACGAAGGTCGCAAAACTTCAGCGGGCCAGTTTATCAAATCCTGTACGAGTAGAAGTTTCCTCGAAGTGAGTAAACTGCATTTGCTTCTCCGTTACCTAACCAACGTACGATTGAAGATATCAAACTGTGTCAACCCTACTACAATACTATCTTTTTGTTCCGTTAATACACAAAGATGTCCACTTAATCTATCTGGCAAACGAACTGGCTTCGAATTCCATCATTGTGTTTACTAGGACAGTACACGATGCTCGAAGGTAAGTGCGCAGCACGAAATTTGATCACACTCATGCCTGTTCGTACTGCAGATTATCCATCATACTTCGTATTCTTGGATTCCCAGCCGTACCTCTTCATGGTCAACTCAGCCAGAGTCAGCGCTTAGGCGCACTCAATAAGTTCAAAACAGGAAGTCGAAAAATTCTGGTGGCAACTGACGTCGCTAGTCGGTACGGATACCTAAATAAAGCATCCTCCACTCAGCTGACCAACTGCATAGGGGTCTTGATATACCATCTGTAGACGTGGTGATCAACTTTGACATTCCTACGCACTCAAAAGATTACATTCATCGTGTCGGGCGCACAGCCCGTGCAGGACGCGCTGGAAAGTCGATAACGATAGTCACGCAATATGACGTCGAGCTGTTGCAACGCATAGAGAAGGTTATTGGGAAGAAGCTCGAGCTATTTCCTACCAGCAAGGAAGAGGTTATGCTCCTGAAAGAGCGTGTGGACGAAGCTGGTCGGTTGGCTGTGAATGAACTGAAGGAAGAAGCCAGATTAAACGGAGGTAAGAAGCGTAGACGAGATGACGGTGGAGGTCGGGATGAGAAGGATCGGGACGACGATGTCGTTGAGGCAGGGTTACCCAGAACAAAAAAATCCAAAGGCCGTCGGTAGTGTACGGGTGAAACTTATTCTCTAGATGCTACCGATTGTACTAAGACGGGCGGGGGCGCTAAATACGTGCCCCATGGCTGAGTTGGTTACAGCGTCCGACTGTTACGCAAGTTACATCGGAAGGTCGTGAGTTCGAGCCTCACTGGGGCAGTTTTTTTTTGTCCATCTCCAGAATTTTATCCAGAAGATGTGTGTTCAAATTGAACACTGACACAAGGGTGTTCTCATGAGGCCTATTGCACATGTTTGCAGGAGTGTAATTAAAAGTAACGAGAATGCAATACTGCAAATTAATGAGAAGCATCGAATGGTTTGCTTGAGGAAAAAAAGCTTCTGCCCCAGTGAGGCTCGAACTCACGACCTTCCGATGTAACTTGCGTAACAGTCGGACGCTGTGACCAACTCAGCCATGGGGCATTTGATTCTCGTCTCGGACGGCCGCATATAAAGTCAAAAAGTAAATCAGCAAATAGTCATCGAGTGGAGACTACTTAGCATAAGTAACCGTAGTATGTTGAAAAAATAAAAATAAAATCCGATGTCAAAAAAAATTGGTGACAGACAAATTGAATGAAATAGTATAGTATATAAAGCACCAACTGCAAGCAATTTGGTTTTTATCCTCTAGTATGCTACTGGGTCATCCATCATCAGTAGTATACTAGAGGATAAAAACCAGGTGAATTGCTTTACGAACGAAGTACATTATCATTGACGCCACGACTGAAATTGTGACACAAAAATCGTCACCTGTGCGATTCGAACACACGCGGGCAAAGCCCAACCGCTATGCTGATAGCAGGCGATCCCGTTAACCACTCCGGCAAAGTGACTTACGACTCAATGCTGCGCATAGGCTATTGTACAACTAAGGCAATGTCAACTTGAACGACTACTTCATCGGGCTTTTAGAGTTGAATCCTTTTCCGAGATCTTACACAAACTCGTTCATATACTGAACCAACCTATCCACCTGATCTTCCGTTATCGCGTTGTACAGAGAAATGCGAACACCTCCAACCGACCTTCCGAGTATTATCAGCACGCGTTGGCTGATACGACAAGGTAGGAAATACTTACCGGTGTCCTTTAATCCCTTTCATTCCTCGCTGCTCAGCACCTGACACGAACTGTTTCAGTCTATCCTCACCCCCAACCACGTCAAAGACGATATTCATTTTGCTCCTTGAGCCTTCCAGCACTTTGCCTTTGAAAACCCCGCGAGTTTCCCCTTCCTCCAGGGCCGCATATACTTTTGAGGCTTTCTTGGCAGTGAATTCCGCGAAATACTGGAGTGTCTTCTCCTTTGACCGACCGTACCGTTCCCCCATCTCCAACATCCGTCGAAGCACCAGGCCCGTGATATAAATCGATAGGACCGGAGGCGTGTTATACAAGCTGCGACTGTCCACCAGAGCCTTGTATGATAAGCACAATGGAATGGTGTTGTCTAATACGTTCGACCACTCGTCTCTGACGATGATGATCGTCAATCCGGCCGGTCCGATATTCTTTTGCGCGCCGGCATAAATGACCGCGTGCCTTTCAATGCATGGGATAGGTCGGGACATGAAAGAGGACGAATAGTCAGCAACGAGCGGGGCACCATCAGGGAGGCTGTCGAACGGGAATGAGGTGGAGCTCTTTAGATGGTCATCGAATTCGACACCGTCGACGGTTTCGTTGGCGCAATAGTAAATAAGAGCTGGATCCTGCGAGAATTTGTTTTTGTAGCTGTCGCAATCGGGGATATGATTGTAGGTCTTCTTCCCGTGCTCGGAGATAATTTGCGCGTTGGTAACAACGTTGATATTCCCTACCCCGAGCCTCTTTGCTTCTTTCATCGCCTTCTCACTCCAAGAGCCTGTGACCACATAGTCCATGGCAGGCTTTTCGGCGGTGCCCCCGTGACTTCGATATCTTGCAAGCATGTTCAATACCACTGCGGAAAACTGAGCTGTTCCTCCTCCTTGAGTGAAGAGAACCCTGTAATTCTGAGGGAGCTGGAGAAGAATTCGGATGTTCTGCTCGACCTCCCGAATGAAATTGTCGAAATCCGCTGAGCGATGCGAAATCTCTGCGATACCTATTCCTGTATTTTGGAAGTTCAACAGGCCTTTGGAGGCTTCTACGAGGACTTCTTCTGGCAAGGCCGAAGGCCCAGCACCGAAGTTAACTATTCGATCAGACATCGAAAGAGGATGCAGTGAGATGCAGGAGATTACAATATGTAGTAGCACGTACAGCCACTGCGTATGTAACCGCACACATATTGTTTTTTGGAGGTTATGAGCCCCTCGCAGCGTTTAATTCCCTCCACCCTCCCCAGCCACTCACCAACAACCAGCGTGGACCCTTCCGACTCCGTCGAACTCACTCCGGATGGAAGGAATTGGTTGGAATGGCGCATAGCCATCGCGCAAGAGGTTCGCGCACATTCCTTTGGATTAGAGGTACATTCACTCCTTTATTATCTATCCTTTTCCATTTAGCTACCCCATCTTCGATTGAAGGGGAGTGTTGGAGATCACAATCTCGACATGGTAGCACATACAGTCAGTGACCACCATGCAATGTACTTGTGAGTCTAGCTGCCATGCGTCACCGCGTCACCGACCATTGATTGATTGCGAATACGTGAGGAAATTCTCTCATATCACTGGCAGAGTTTTCCATGGCCGCCGGCGTGACCCAGCAGAAATCCGCAATCTGACAGAACCGGCGGACGTTGCTCTCACGACACCCGAGGTCCTTCCCACCTTTACTCCAGTGTATTCATACATCTATATACTGAGGCCAATTTCCTTCCATCCAAGCGGTATTTCAACGCATTTTCTCAAACCAGACGTTGCTCCTACATTCGCAATGGTTTCTCAGATTTCGGTGCCGAGGATGGGAACCAAAGATATGCACGTCTTGAATGCACATGGAACTTTGATCCGGCAGTCTTTGCCTTATCTCTGACAGTACCATGCTGCTGCCCTTATTTCGTCCCACTGTCTTTCTCTTAAAAAGCCCCCAGAGATTACAGTGCAGTATCGAGGCAGTCCCACGATGAGATCCCTCCTTTCTTTTGTCCTGCTTGGTCTTGGACTCTTCGCTGCAGCGGAACCGGCACTCTCCCCTTACGTCCTCCATGAGAAACGCACTCGTGTACCTGCAGGCTGGGCATTGAAGCGCAGACATGACCCTAGTGCATACCTTCCTCTCCGTTTTGCCCTCACCCAGAGGAACATCGACAACGTTGGCGATTACCTCATGGAAGTATCACATCCAGACTCCGAGAAATACGGAAAACATTGGTCTGACAGTGATGTCCTCGAGATGTTCTCGCCCAGTGACAAGACCATCGAGGCAGTTCGGTCATGGCTTTTGGAGAGTGGGGTTCAGGGCCACCGCATCCGGCTGACGCCGAACAAGGGTTGGATCGAAGTGTCTAGTACTGTCGAAGAGGCTGAGCGTCTCCTTCAGACAGAGTACAAGCTCTATGGCCACAACTCAGGCAAGGAGCACGTTGGTTGGTCACTTTCATGAAAGAACATTCAATACGTTAACTGATGATCGAATGCATGCATAGCTTGCGACATGTACCATCTCCCTGAACATGTTGTTCCTCATGTGGACTTTGTCACCCCGAGTGTAAACTTCGATGCGAAGTTGACGCGTCGTGATGACGGCGTAGAGCCTGCTCGTTCTGTTGGTCTACCAGGTTCGGGAGTTGGGCCAAAGACTTCTGGAAAATTGAGCACCACACTGCCCAGTGATCTTTCAACGTGCGACCAGTATATCACACTTGACTGCTTGCGCGCGCTTTATGGACTAGAGGTCACCCCGAGTGCAACTGGCTTTAACAGCTACGGAATTGGCAAGCGAATACTTGTTCTATCGTGCTTCCTGCGGACACTCATATGAATTGTAGTGGAATACACCCCTCAGGCTTACCTTCAGTCTGATTTGGACATCTTCTTTGGGAACTTCTCTCCAACACTCTATGGGAAGTCGCCATATATGATTTCGATTGATGGAGGTAAGGTTACATGGTATAAGGAGCCAATATTGGTCTCAGTTTTCGCGCAGGCTATGCACAGACCGAGTATCAAGGATTCGACTACAATGGTGAATCCAACCTTGACCTTCAATACGGTATGGGTCTCGTCGGGCCATCGCAAACGGTGACTCTTTACCAAGTCGGTGACATGGTGGAGGGTTAGTTAACTAGTATATGTCAGTGGTGCTCCAAAGTTGACGACGTTTCTCAGGTGCCTCGTTCAATAATTTCCTCGACGCTCTTGATGCCTCATACTGCACCTTTGAGGGTGGTGACGACCCGAGCCAGGATGCTACGTACCCTGATATGGCTACCGGCGGATACGCAGGTCAGTGGGTAGTCACAAGCGGTTGCCTGGAGTAACTTCACCTACCCATCCTCTAGGTCCTTTGGCATGCGGAACCGCTCCACGCACCAATGTCATCTCGACTTCATATGGGTATGACGAAGCTGACCTCACGCCATTCTACACGGCACGCCAGTGTGCCGAGTACGCCAAACTCGGTCTCATGGGAATTACCATCCTTTACAGTTCTGGCGACTACGGCGTTGCCGGTAACGGAGGTGTTTGCTTGAACCCTAACGGTAAGCAAACTCCGTCCTAAGTGCCTAGTTTTATGCTTAGCCCCCCGTCAACGAGTAGGGGTTCAGAACGCTGGTGGAAAGATATTCAACCCATCTTTCCCTGGAACGTGCCCTTACATTACGTCTGTTGGTGCTACCATGGTTGCACCTAACTCTACAGTTTATGAGCCAGAGACAGCTTGCGAAGAGGTCATCTACTCTGGTGGTGGTTTTAGCAATTACTTTGCTATCCCCGAGTACCAGAAGACTGCTGTGGATTACTACCTGACAAACTACTACCCCAGCTACCCATCCAGCATCTGGAATTCCACTGGCCAGGTATTCTCTTGGTTCATCTCAAGTCGAAAGTGCTAATGGATGAATGCAGTCTCGAGCTTTCCCTGACATTTCCGCCAACGGAGCAAACTATGTTGTTGCCGTATGTTGCCTTCATCTGCCTATCTGATGGGAACAGTCTAGCTCATATTCCTCTTGTGTGGCCCAGATCGACGGCGGATTTGAGCTTGTTTACGGGACATCTTGCTCCTCTCCAGTCAGCGGCGCGATCTTTACCATGATCAACGATGCTCGTCTCGCCGTCGGTAAATCGACGATTGGATTTATCAACCCAACGGTAAGTGAGGCCGTGCTGCAACGAACACTACATCGTGACGAACCCTTTCCAATAGATCTACTCCTCTGCGTTTACTGGCGCATTCAATGATATCACCAAGGGAGACAACCCGGGATGTGGGACTAATGGGTACAACGCGACCATCGGTTGGGACCCCGTGACTGGCCTCGGAACCCCGAACTTCCCCAAGTTGCTTGCTGCATGGCTCGCATTACCTTAAGGGAACATCCGTCCGTCATGTGTCGTATCGATGTAACTTTTGTTGTGTATACGAGACATTCTCAGGTCTATTGATAGTAACTTGCAGAAAAGTTACACATGTCTTGAGTTGCGTGTCAACGCATGGTCCGAGTTTTTGCCGCTATCCGCCGATTCGCTGTCGAATTTGAATGCTGGCAAAATAAATCGACATCCAAATTGGCCTGACTATCGTATACCGCGCATGGTACGATCGCACGACGAGCCCTTGGAGAGGTATCGCCCGCCAAGCGGTCTCTCGTGACATCTTCTTGAGTTCAGAACGTACAGAAATTATGGTGTACTACTATTGAATATCCATATGTCCTTAGTGAATTACACCATGACCATCGTCTAAAGAAACCCCCACATGCACCCAACGAATCCTAGAATGTACCTTAGCAATGTCCTTCGAGTCCGAATCCTGCAGGACAACAAGAGCCACGACCTAAACGTTATGTATCATGCCAGCAGAAAACTCAGGAACCATAAAAATAAGATGAAAAGCCAGGCACAGCGTTCTTGGGCATGGTGAATTTGTGCGAAATAGTCCAAGCAAACGGGATCGAGCACTCATTTCTCGGGCGACTCTTGCCTCTCCTCCGGATATCCATTAGAGGGGATGGCATCCATGAGCTCCATCTGGTCGGCCTCGTTATCGTCATGGAAACGCTGAGCATCCTGCGTCGTTGAGGGGAGAACAGGCTCGTCGCGCGGAACACGAGGGGAGTAAGGTCGATGCGACACCGGGGAGGCGAGGGAAGGGAAATATTGTCGATAGGCAAAGTATGCAACGACAAGCCCTAGGATAGAACCGGCGACGACATCTTCCCAGTGATCTGGCATATAGGTGTCAATCATGAGCATCAAGAGTTCGATAGAAACTTACGTCTGTAATCCATCGTACGCGATATAGCTACGAGGGCTGCAGCAGCCAGCGGGGTCGAGGATATCCACGCCTTGTGCTGGTGAATCGTTTTGGTAAATCGTGTTCTTGAGCGTCAAGGTCACACCTACCGTATGGCCTCTAGTATCAAATAGGTGCATCTTACCTGCGAGATAAAAAGAAAGGAATCCCAAACCCGCGAAAGACACTGCAAGAATGCTCAACTTTCACAGGGAAGACCATACATGCTAGGTGGACGTACGGCTCGCGTGACCACTGGGGAAACTGCGCCACCCATCGAGCATAATGGAATGGTCCGTCTGCGTACAAATGGCATCAGTCGACAGTCTATAGGTTTGATCTTGAGAGGCAGCTATTGGGATGCAACGAGAAAGGAGGTCTAGAGGTCATAGTAACCTTGATCATTGAAACCTGGAACTAAACGATGAGAAAACCGAACCTGGACGGGGGCGGCCGACGGTTAACTTGGAAAATTGTGTGATAACCCCGGTGATGGCCAGACCAAGAATTACTAAAATAACATTCATTTGGCTGGTATCACTGCAAGTAAGGGGAAACAACGGACAACCAAGAGCGCTATTGTGATAATCCCAGAAGGATCGAACGGTCAATAAGTTGACAACAAGTTGAATGACCAAAGGAGCGACGATGGCGATAAAGTATAGAGCGACATCCTGGTCATTTTGACTTAAAAAGGATGGTCAACGAGTAAGAAGTACTTACTGGCACACGTTCATGAACAGCATAGCTATTTGTCAAAGTCAACTCGAGACCTGGGAGATTAATTGTAGATTGTGGTCAATACTTACGGGAAGCTGATCCTAAGGGACAATATGATGAAGCTGTCAGGTGACATAGTTGTCAAGTGATGACCTACGTTTCGTCATTGAGAGAGAATTCTCTTCTAAATCCGTGGATAGGATCCAAGGCAAAAAACACGATTCTGCACCGAAGCTGAGTGTGATGGCGACTCCTGAGCATCAATTATCGTAGACTTACGCCAGGAGTATCGTCAAAGCCCTACAAAGCCAGGTGTGAATTAGCGTTGTCACGGTTCGCTGATCATCACGGCGACTAGAACGCACCAGTCAGGGGCATAGGACCTGAGGAGTTTGAAGCGTCTCTTGCTGTCGGTCGCCTTCGTTGTGGCATTGCTGTGTGCTCCCAAGAACTTGCTTACTGAAGGAAACATTGTGTGCGTCTGGATGAGATTGTCCAGTGGGAGATTTTAACGGTGACCATGCTGGGTCGTGCCATGCTAGTGACCAATAGCATTCCATACGTAGTAAGTCACTGACATCTGACATCTACAAAGTCAGCACTGGCGGCCTTGGCCTTCCCACCCGTCTGTATGATCTTGTAATAGCAGGCCGCAGTGTCATTGGGCACTAGCGAGAGATTCGTTTTATTACTGTGACTGAATAGTTTGGTATTGCGGTCTGTTAGATGTACATCAGCCTACATGACCCTGACTTGTGACCGAGTACTGTGACGGAGAAGCCTGTGGATCTTGCTACACGGTCGGTAACTGCGATTTGCCATCAACCAAGTCTCATGGCGTTCGAACCCACTGTAGTCGAATATCCATACGGCCTCTCGGAAAGCTTTGAATGGCGTCCAGGTATGACATGGCACTGCATGTCTTACTGCGTATCAGACTCACGGATCATGAACAGAGTATCAATCAGTCCTCGAGCACATCGCCTCCACTGACACTCTCGAACCAAAGTGAGCCCCTCCATAATTATAATGTATCAACGCACCAAGTTGACCGCTCCGTAGCACGGAATGGCAACTTCTCCGAGAGATGATCAAGTTCAAGATAGGTCAAGTGCGTCACGACGGACTCTTGTTTCTCCGGCATTCAGTTTGTGCGCCTTCTAGAATATCGCACTGATCCTTGCGGATGACGCCCAACCTGAAGAACTTCCGAAACTTGCCACGGGAATGGTCGACAATGCAAGCAATTTGCGGTTACCTCCATTTCCTCCTCGCAAGCCCAACGAAATGAACCCTCACGAAACACCCAAAGCTCGTCTGACAGAAGATGAAGCGAATGAGGCGAAGAACCTCATCTTTCGACAATTACACGAGTTCGAAGAGTGCGTCGGACAATGCTACTCTGATCACCCGTTGACCACGCCAAATCAGTAACCCGCCGTTTACTATCCAACGGGTGTGCGAGCTTTGTATATATCCAAAGCAACACTACAAGTTCGTCGGCAAATACCTTCGTGCTGTCGAAAAATCGCTCCTCGTTACGTCAACTTGGGATGCGTTCCCTGTAGAATCACCCCAGAACGGCTTCTCGATAGGTACATTCCCAGCTGTTTCATCAATACAATCTACGCCCACCACCCCAATGTTTTCGCCTATTCCATTCTTGCACGACGATGCAAGACGTTCTAAATCACAAAGCCCTCCACCGTCACCACTGGCGCTTGGTCCAATGGAAGTCGGTGCAGAATCTCTTGGTGAAACGGTGTCACAACGAGCGATAGGCCTGGTAGATGAACTTGATGATCCGAGTCCAGGGCACATGAGTGATCACCCAACTCCACTCACATCCGTGACAACCATCGGGTCACGTCCATTCATGGAAACGTTAGAGACCAGGTTTGTGAGAGCAAGCGAGGATCAATCTGGGGTTGACAAGGAGGAAAAGATGGCGATAGACGAAGCAGATGATAAAGAGAACAAAGTATGAGGTGTTGTTTCGGTCCTATGCAGAAGTAAAAATCCCCATCGAGACATGGAGGAAATTGATTGACCTGAGCATTATGAAAAGTCGCGCTTAATCTTCTCGAGTAAGACATTCATGCGTAGTTTCATATTTGGTTGCCCGTTTTCACGTCTTGATGGTCCCCCGCTACGGCCGATATGAGGATTCCTAAAAACTCCTTTCGGATGGGAGGAACCAGATTTTTGTGTGTGGGGAGGGTTGGAGGCGTATGCAACTCTCCTAAGGTCACGCAAGGACTGTTTATCGTGCGAAGGGGCAGGTGTGGACGCGGGTGACTTGTCTCTGCGTATGGTAGATGCTTCCGGCTCGGAATCAGCGTTTGCTTCGTCTTGGGGATGGTCTGGGGTGTCCTCAAGTGGTGGACGGGTCAGACCTTCCCTCTTCTTCTGCGCTTTCCATTTACTACGTATCTTGCGGTCTTCGACCCATGATTTCTTGAGTTGTTTTGCTGGTACCAAGTCAATTTCGTGGTCAAGTGCAATCGGAGATATACATACCGCGAGTCTTTGGCAGGAAATGGAATGATGGCGGTTTCTTTGTCTTTCCTTCCGTGACGGCCATCTCCAAGATGCGTTGATGGAGTCGCTTAGTAATCATGACACCAACGTTAAATTCGTCGGACCCGTCTCTGGACAAGTCAGCGTCGTCTTCAACTTCTACTCTCATCTCGTCTACAGACACCGCGTTCGTAACAACCTAGATTTAGTTATTTACCATCGTCGCATGAACGTGCAGAATCTCAACTCCTTTGGTGAGTCTTGTTGACGCTCTATCGCCATCATGTCATCTCACTAGTCCTGCTCCAAGATCCTTTTGCTGATGAAGGCGATCCTCTCGGGGGCTCCAAGGACGTGGGCTCTACGCAGAATTACCTTCACATCCGCATTCAACAGAGGAACGGAAGAAAGACTCTAACCACTCTGCAAGGTCTCCCCAAGGGTGAGTCGGCTGTTGGAGTTGTGGCGATGTACTGCGGTGTTCATCATTTCACAGAGTACGATCCCAAGAAACTCCTCAAAGCTTTCAAAAAGGTATGTATTCCACTCCGGTCTTTCGATGTTGGCTGATCTATTTGGTGTAGGAGTTCGCCTGCAACGGTAACCTGGTTGACGATGAAGAGATGGGCCAAGTCATTCAGCTCCAAGGTGACCAGCGAGTCAAGATTGCAAACTTCCTCGTCGAGGAGGGCATCCCTAGAAACACCATCAAGCTGCACGGTTTCTAAGTATCACATTGGGGGATTGGGCGGATCGGCGCGGTCTTGCTTCTCCTCATCATTCACACAACTTTTGTTTTTCATCTTTCACTCCCTTCATGTACTACTGTCCTGGTTGACTTATGATCGTGTCTCCTGTCGATACGTGCAATGTATTAGCAGTACTACGAACGTTCCGGATAGACATATTGTGATTCATTCCGTGTCTCTCATTTCAGCTTTTGTCCAGTTTGAAATAAAACATCACAGCGAGTACTACAGCCCTTATTAACCGAGATCGGTGAGAAGCTATTGCATGTCCGAGGTGGAAACCGTATGGACAGATAAGGGGCACGACTTATCTTATGACGATAGAAAGGTTACTTGATCTTGTCCAGTGGCCTGCATCGATGGCATAAGCGCTCGGACGGTGGAATACAGCAAGTTCAAATACCTGTTGAATCCACCACGTCTGTTATGCACAAAGTCAGACACGGAACTACCCATTGCAATGGAAGTCGCACCGGTTCATGTATTGACGCCAAGTCCGCATTTTTTTGATGTTGAGTGAACCTTCTTGATTCCCTTCGACATGCTTGCCCTGTAGGTGCAATTGTCATGAAACGGGAGAAAATAAGGCAAAGCAGACATGCCTTTGTGGTACCAAAGCCCGTGAGACCCATCATAGCCATCATGGACTCGTCCTCGGCAGTGGTGACATCCATTTCCTCACCTTCTTCTACCAGGGAATCTGGATCTAGATTTGGCTTAGAAGAACTCGGCGCAGGGACATCGTCTAACAACCCGAGTCAAGCATCAGCAACTGAAGAGTGAGTGATGGCATACATTTTGGGGCATCTATTCGAACCGCCTCAGAGCGCGCCTCTTGCGGGCGTTGGGGTTCACAGTGGTGCGAGGGTTCCTTGTCATGGGGGGCCTTATCCCTGTGGGCTGCTCGATCCGGAGTGGAATGGTCTCGTCTTTCATCCTTTCTTTCTAATTTTCTTTCACTCTTTCTGTCGTCTTTTCTATCGGGTCTGCGGTCATCACGATCCCGGTCGTAATCACGTCTGTCATCTCTCCGTGAGCTCTTGTACTCCCTATCCCGATCATAGTCGCGCCTGTCTGCTCAGATATGAGATATGTGGCATCTGGGGTAGTCAATGTAGGGTTAACACACCTCTTCGGGGACTTCGCGAACGACTATCCCGTTTACGTCCAGTATCCCGATGTCCACCTGTCCGTGAACTCCTTGAATAGCGATCCTTTTCTCTTTCTCTATCCCTGTCTTCTCGTTCCCAGCTCCGTTCGCGTCTTCGGTGGTCGGTCCTTGAGGACATCGTGGTAGGAGACAATGATGCGAGACGGTCACATGACCACGACACTCTGCTCATACCACGAGGATGTTTAGAGCAAGTGTAGCATGCCAGGTAGCAAGACCAACTACAGAAACACTCAATAGTGGGTTATTTCATTGTTTTGTGGAGAGTACTGAAGAATACATACAACAGCCGAGACCAGACGACACATCCGGTTGGAGAACCTATCCCGGACAACCCTCCCTGCCGACATCAAGAGAGCTCTAAGGCGGGAACGACTTGTCGGTGTCGATGATGGTGAGAGTTCTGGTCATGTTATGCGCGTCCTCACACCAGTCCAGTTCAATTACAGCTCTTCCGTTTCTTACCAACCGGCCGGGCCTATATTACACTCACTCACTCCGATTTTCTACGGATGAACATCGCCAAGCTCGGGAACATGAGTATAGGAGGGCATGCTGTTACGGCCATCCCATGTCCCGAGCCTCCGACGACTGACAGGCTACGAGGCGTCAAGGGTCGCAAGGCAGCTCTCGAGCGAGGGTCCTTGCCCGGCCTCACTTCATCCGGTGTTATGGGAAATGGGAGGCAGGTTTGTGCATGGGGATTCCCTCCAAAAGCATCAGGAGAGTGTGTGAAGGAATTCCTTGAACACAGCAAAATCGACTCGTTGGGTGACAAACTTGAGATTCACAAGGTTCACCTGTAAGTGAATTTGCTCCTCACGGTGGTGCAACAGTGATCAACGCCTCGAAGACAACCAGACGAATTCTCTCTCTACTCGAGATACCTGATCCGCACCGCATCTATATCGGATTCGTATCATATTGCTCGGCGCATTCATCAGACACTATTCCGACCTGACAAGTTTGGTACGAAATTCCAGGTGCGAGCTTGCGTAGTTCGATGATCTCGTGCGTCACGGGTTGCCTTCGAGTGGTTATATTATGTAGTCGATCTGTCTTCTAACGAATCCATATCGGGGGGGCATCACGAGTACTAGAGTGTATTACATTCTCTCTGCCTCAGGATCGTCCATCCGTGAACGCTGAGCCTGACATGACCAGTCAGCACGAGAAGTCATGAAAGTGGGGTGTACGTACAAATCTCGCATTGTCCCCTTCATCTTCCGGAGAACGAGCGCGCTTGAGAGTTGGCTTGACTTCGGTTTCTTTCCACTCTCCACCCCCACTAGCAACGGCACCCGGACCATCCTGTGCGTCGGCGTAGCGTTCTTCGACTTCTCTTCTTCTCTCCATCTGAGCCTGTGCGCCCCAGCCTCCACGTCCGGGATCGTAGTCTTGCCGGTGCTCGTCTCGGACCTGACCACCACTCTTTCCCCGGCCAAATTGACGCCCTTCTTTGTACCCCAGATCGAGGTCGCAACGAATGATACGTTCGTCGAGTTTTGTACCGCTGACATACTTCATGGTTGCAAGGGCTTCACCATGTGTATAGTATTCTACAAAGCAAAAGCCACAAGGTGTTCTTCACGAGTGACGAAGCGTGAGGAAACGCCAATGCGAGATACAGAGTAAGACCGTACCTGGTATTGCGATCAAGTCCCATAATAATACGCTTGATACCACCACCATCCTCCGGACTGGCACACTTACTGAACAACTCATATATTTGTTCTTCTGTCGTATAAAAACTCAAATTACCGATCTGATTGGTACTAGGTCAGTGCAACCCAGGCAGGTCGAGGATGTAGCGCGCACATATAGGGTGGTCGACTTGGAGAGGAGTTCGTGTTGCTTGGACTTCTCCAACCGACTTTGCGAGTCCTTGTAGTTTGAGGGCTGGTCGAGGGACGAGACGACGTGCGCCATGGCCGTGCTAGTTGTCTAGTGTCAAGTGCCGACCAAGTGGTATTAGTCTGAATGGTAATCCAAAATGGAAAGTGTTTCCCATCACATAGATGAACGCGTCATACGCGCGTACCACTCTACAGAGATCATCATCATGGCAGACGTTGGCAAGGAAATCAAAAAGGAAGTGAGTACTATCGAGTACCATATTACTCGATCATAGTACCTAAAACTCGTCTAGGAACCCACTTTCGAGTCGGTCGTGACCGAAAAGTCAGCCTTCTACAAGGAGCTCCAGGAAGAAGACCTCTACACTAAGTACAAGAAACTCTCCCGTCACCTCGAGCTCCTCGACATCCAGGAAAGCTATATCAAGGACGAGCAGGCTAACCTCAAGCGAGAGCTTATTCGTGCGCAAGAGGAGGTCAAGCGTATCAAATCTGTACCTCTGGTCATTGGCCAGTTCCTGGAGGCCATCGACCAACAGACCAGTATCGTAGGCTCGACGACCGGGTCAAATTATGTCGTCAGAATATTGTCAACGTTGGACAGGGAGTTGTTGAAACCTTCGTCTTCCGTCGCACTCCACCGTCACTCCAATGCTCTTGTCGACATCCTACCTCCGGAGGCGGATTCGTCTATTTCCATGCTTTCAAAGGAGGAGAAACCGGATGTGGCGTATTCGGACGTTGGTGGAATGGATGCACAGAAGCAGGAAATTCGAGAAGCGGTTGAACTCCCTCTGACCCACTTCGATCTCTACAAGAAGATTGGTATTGACCCCCCTCGTGGTGTATTGTTGTATGGCCCACCAGGTTGGTGTTACACATGTGCCCTTTTGTTTCTTCGTGCTTATTCTCGTTACAGGTACCGGAAAGACTATGCTTGTAAAAGCTGTCGCCCATCACACGACTGCGTCTTTCATTCGCGTCGTTGGCAGTGAATTCGTGCAAAAGTACCTTGGTGAAGGTCCTCGTATGGTGCGCGACGTGTTCCGACTCGCGCGGGAGAATGCCCCAGCCATCATCTTCATAGATGAGATCGATGCTATTGCTACCAAGCGGTTTGATGCGCAAACAGGTGCAGACCGAGAGGTTCAGCGTATTCTGCTTGAGCTACTGAATCAAATGGACGGTTTCGACCAAGGAAGCAACGTCAAGGTATGCTCTAACTTCAACATCCTCGATGTTCCATATTTATGCTTTGGACTCAAGGTCATCATGGCCACAAATCGTGCCGATACTCTTGATCCCGCCCTGCTACGTCCTGGTCGTCTCGACCGGAAGATCGAATTTCCACTCCCATCTCGGCGCGAGAAGCGACTGATTTTCCAGACTGTCACAAGCAAAATGAACCTTGGACCTGATGTTGACCTCGAAGATTGTCAGTCTTGCTGGACTCGAGAATCCCCTGCGAGCTAATATTTTGTGTTTAGACGTGTCAAGACCTGACCGATTATCGTCGGCAGAGATCGCTTCAATTGTCCAAGCCGCCGGTCTACAAGGTATGCTCCTACTATTCAGCAGACATCCTGATCTGAATTTGCGTACAGCTGTGCGCAAGAACCGTTATGTTATCCTCCCAGCAGACTTTGAGGAGGCGTGGAAAGTATGTATTTGTCTCTTGTTTGGTCATCATTCCCTGACGCAAAAATTCACACCTTTCTTTTCCTCCACCAGCAAACGGTCAAACGAGCAGACGACACTCACGAATTCTGTGCGTCCATTAAGCAAGGTTTTTTTTGTGATCGTCATTTACTAATAAACCATTCCTTCAGATCGGTGATCCACTGTTGCACTGTAAGTGTAAGCCTTGCTCACAACTATCGTTGGCTGCAGCTTGATTCGTTCCACAGGCTGGCATTGTATATTACCCTCTGCAATCCTATTATGGCCTTCTGTTTGTTGTGTGATCGTCAGAACATGCTCTCTCACTTTAGCGTCTCGCCCTGCCTTCACACGGAGTGGCGCTCATTCTTGAGAGCAATATGAAATATGGTTATTCTTGACCATTCCTGTTCTTATTTTTGCCCCGCTTGCTTACCGCCGTTGAGCGCAAAGCAGTGAGGTTCACATGCAGGGCACATGTCTTCGCGAATCCATTATAACTTGGCTACTAGTTACCTTGTGTAAAGTAAGTGTCCTTGGGCGTACTTTGCATCCTCCATCTCACATTTGATCAGCAGATTATGCATTCAAATACATTGTATTTACCTTTTTTTTTTTTTTTTTTTTTCGATCGTCTGTTCAGCGTGTCGCTCTCCAACACTCTGGGCGGCGTATACAACCCACACGACCGCCCTCATTTTACGGGAGCGAGAGTATGTACCCACGACATATGTCGGACTTGATAGAATATCACGCAGGTTCGAAAGCAAGATGGGATACATTCCCGTAGTCTTTTAGTGAATTCAATACAGTTGTTTTCGTATTCTGACTGATCTATCTGGTCGAGAGTAAGTACCGTTGCTTATTTTTTTGATGGTTGGCCAAGTTCGCTAGCACGTTCCGTGGCAATCTGAATCGCTCGGGCAATGGTTGAACGCACTTTTCCATCTTCCATTGCTAGAAGCCCTGCGATAGTACATCCACCCGGTGCTGTATGAAACATCAGCCGCTACACTGGTCCCAACTGGACAAGACTTACTCGTTACAGAATCTTTTATTTGAGCAGGATGTGCACCAGCTTGGAGTGTCATGCGCGCTGCCCCTTGCAGAGCTACCGATCATGTTGAGCCTTCGACCTAGTGGCATTCACAAGCAGACACCCACTCTGAGCAGCCAATTCCAGCGCTTCGGCGCGCGGTAAACCCATCATGACACCGCCATCTGCCATAGCTTCGAGGAAGATGCAAGCAAAAGCAGGTCCCGAGCCAGAGAGTGCTGTGCAAGCATCGAAATGCTTCTCCTCGAGGAACCGACAACGACCGATGGATGAGAATATTTTGAGGATGATGGAGCGGTCGAGCTCTAGTTCTTCGTTATCTGGGAGGGAGGGAAGGGGGCTGACGACGGTCATGCCTTCTCGGATCTGCGGAAAACCATTGAGTCAGAAGGATGGCAAGCAAGATTGCGCGCACTCGACAAGGGGTATTTGGCATAGCCCTGACGACTTTTGTGGTTGGAGGGACCCAGGCGGTTAATTGAGAGATGGTGACACCTGCAAGGATGCTGATGAGAAGCTTGGCCTCGAGTGCTCCCTTCATTCCATCCTGGCCAAGGATCGTTTTTGCTTGATGGGGCTTGCAGCTATCCAGGAATCAACATCCTGATGAGCGCGGACATGGACAACATACCTTAGGATGACGACGTCAGATTTTTGAACTGCCGCGAGGTTTTCGTCGACGAGGACTTGGACGGACGAGCCGAGCCCTCCGAGGAGACCAAACGTGTGTTGAAGTTTTTTTGCGCTCTCCTCTCTCGTGACGGTCGCGACGAAAAACGAAGGCAGGGATGGATCAGGCGAATCTGCGGTTGGGGTAGACGTGCCGGGCGTATGGGACTCCCACTTGGGGAAAACTTGGACATTGTCCCTGGACTGGAGACTGGCGACGACGCCAGATATGATGGCGATACCCATCGTCCCGCATCCTGGCGGGTATAGTCAGTGCCAGCGAATTTCTCATTGGGAAGTACATGCCTAGCACGCAGAGTGTATACCCCATGGTGATCTGGTGTGGATTGCAAGGTAGTCCTGGTTGATGGAAAATGTATTGGACCGAGTCATATTCGTCGTTGCAGCCAAGTAAGGATCGATGCTCGTCTTCGTCACAGTCGGTTCTACCAAGTTTGATGCACTCGTACAAGCTACCATCTCCGAGCCAGTACTCACAGCGCTACACACAAAGGGCTTCGTGCGGGTAGTATTACAACGAGGCAACTCTAATTTTGATCTGGACGGGAGCACGTTCACCGGAGACACACTGTCGATCACCAAGGCAGGGGTGGGTATCGACACTTGGAGGTTCAAACCATCCACCCAAGACGAGATTGAACGCGCAGACCTGGTCATCAGCCATGCAGGTAGGGTCATTTAGGTGCGATTTGTACTCGGGTACTGACATCCATCAGGATCAGGCACTATTCTCGACGTACTGAGGGCTGGAAAACCTCTGATCGCAGTCCCAAACGCGACCTTGTTAGATAACCATCAAGAGGAGCTTGCCTTGCAGCTGGATAGTCTTGGCCACCTCAGAGCTACGTCTGTGGAGTGAGTTCTTCGAATAGGCTATTATACTGCATTGTTCTCATCCTTGGTTGAGCGGTCTTCCGTCGACAATCGCGTCATTTGATCGGAACGCACTAGTGCCATTTCCAGCGTTTGATGGGAGTAAATTCCGTAGAGTGGTAGATGAGATGATGGGGTTCTGACTGGCTTAGAAGTTCGGTTTCGAGTCTAGTAGACTTGAAATTGTGATCAGTGCACTTTGCAAAAAACTCTCGTGTATTTTCTATGAAGGACGTTACGCCGGCCTCTATCGCTGGTGATCTCCAAGCATACGAAGATCAGCACGTCCACGCTGTCTACGATCAGATAGCGACCCATTTCTCATCCACCCGCTACAAGGTGGGGGGCATTGATCTTGTTGCTCGCACAAAGCATCACCGTTAAGCCTGTTTACTTATCAGCCATGGCCCATCATCGCCAAGTTTCTTTCGGATTTACCTTCAGGATGGATTGGACTTGACTCTGGGACGGGCAATGGGAAATACCTTCCTCTGCCCGCTGATCGGCCTGGAAGCGTCTTAACCATCGGTCTCGATCGCAGTAGGAACTTGTTATTGATCGCTAGAAATGCCAGTAGTGGACCTGCTCGCGAAGTGATTTGGGGAGACGTCCTAGACAGTGGGTGGAGAGCTGGAGTATTTGTGAGTAGTAATGTAGGTTGCTGATCAGTGTTCTGAGGAAACAATTTCAGGACTACGCTATCTCGATAGCTACGATACATCACCTAGCCTCGTACGAGAGACGCAAACTAGCTGTGCAGGTACGTCGACTATATACGCCGCGCATATACCCATGACAGGCTTTGCAGCGGCTTCTTCAGTGCGTTTCGCCCAGCCACGGACGGATCCTCATCTACGTCTGGGCTATAGAGCAGGACGAACTGTCAAAGCGGGTCATACCAACTGACGACAGCACCGAGAATTCTCCCTCGGGAAAAGATGTCTTCGTGCCTTGGGTGATGTCCCAACAAAACGCACCGCCGAATCAATTCACAAAACATCCCGCGAAAGATGCGCCGATCATCAAGGCTCCCGTGTATCGTCGATATTACCACATGTTTGCAACGGGAGAGCTCGCGAGGCTCACCTGCGAGGCCGCGCAGGAAATAGGCCTGGTCGTTGGACCGCCAGAGGAAGGGAGACGGGGCATTGAAATAATTCAGGATGGCTGGGAACGATCGAATTACTTTGTAGAGCTCAGATGTTGGAAAGCATGATGTTGGGCCCACAACTACTGGCTCGAGTTTACTGTTGACTTCACAAGAGTTAAATAACCTGATGCAAATGAGTGGATTGCACGTGGTAGTGATACAGGAAAGTATGGAAGACATGATCACTCGCTCGCGGCCATGACTATGGTGCGCGGTTAGATAGGTCGAGTGCGAAAGAAAGAGAAGGGACTCACTAGCATTAATGAGATCGCCCCCACTGTCTTTCAGTGCCCGTACTGCTTTTGCTCGCGAACAGTTGACCTGAGCCATAACGAGCTCGACGTCCTTGGGGTCAGCACCAGTCTCATCCATCGGCGCATCATCATCTGGTGCCTCGAGCTCAGGAATATCGTCCTCCTCATCACCTTCCACAGGGGCCTCCGAGGGTTCCATGTTAGAAAGGCCAGCAGGTGCACCGCCAGAAGCAATTTGCTGTGCGGCATTCAACTGAGTTGACGCGTTCATATCCTCAATCTATGATGTGTTAGTTCCAAACGGTTCCTCATAGGCACAGGGTTAGGTGCACCTTTGCTTCACCAAAGACGATATAACAATCGCTGTTGGCTGACTTGTACACATCGGGCGAGGAAAGGACGAAGAGAACGTTTTTGGGTCTGCGGAGAGTAACGCGCGTGATGCTGGGGACTTTTTTCAGGCCAAGGCTAAGAAGAGCCTTGCGGGCTTTCCGTTCTGAGCGGGACTGAATTTTGTCGAGGGCGGCCTGGGAGGTTGGGTCCTCCTCGTGCTCATGGCCAGAGTGGTCGGAATGAACTTCCTCGTTAGAGGCGGACATCTACGATACGTGTCAGCGACGAGTCCGTCATCCGAGAACATTGGCCGGGAATCCATGGCAAAAAAGAGCAGAAAAAGCGACAGGAGTCGGTGTCCCAACAAAGGTGCGAGAGGACAGCGGCTTACCTTTTTTTTCGTGGAGTTTGACACAGGCGACGGTCTTTGCACGTTGTGTGCGACAGCGAGCACCAAGTTCGAGCAGCACGGTCGGAAATTGCCGAAACGGCGCTTATACCCCGCACTTCAGTACTACTCGTTGATTGAATGGCCTATAACTACGAAATCGAGGTCCTAGCCCCTCTCAATAGGAGCTCAGAAGTATGACGCCAAAAGGGCATCATAGACATTACCCCTCTCGTGTTTCCACCCTGTGTCCTTCCTCTCACCATCACGATGAACCCACTGGCAGAAACCAAACCCGGCGAAAGCGCAGCCCTCGATACTGCTTCCAAGGCCATGGCTTCGCTGGCCCCCATTGGCAATATCCATGAGCATCTCTGTGGCTTCCATGTTTACGCGTATGTTATGTGTTTCCCCACAAAAGTAACTCCTGTTAACAGGATTCTAGTCAAGACCACACACGACAAGTGGAGGCTCACCATTTTTGCAATCACAAAAGTCACGACTTTTTCCAGGTAGTTCCAAATCCATTGCTGTGAACAAAATATACTCACGCACTTGTTGAACCAAGTGTGTCATCTATGACTCGGATGCCAAGGATGCTAGATTGATTGGCATTGAATATGTCGTCGACGAGAATGTCAGAGAACCATTCCTTTTCCGTGTGCAGGCGTTCTAACGATCTTTAGGTATTCAAATCGCTACCCGAGGAAGAGAAAAAATACTGGCACTCCCACAAGTATGAAGTTGAAAGTGGTTCGCTGTATGTCAAGGTCGGTACTCCTGGATGTTGTGCTCGGACCACGCTCACTCTATCCAGATGAAGGGTTTCATCCCAAGTAAGTCCCGTGACTGACATAGCTTAGCGTATCACAGCTAACCTGGATCCTAGACGCTGTGAACGACCAGGTCGAGAAGACCTCAGGCTCTATGCTAACTCTTCAGAAGTCCTATGGCAAGACCGTACACACTTGGGCCATCGATAAAAACCCAGATCTACCTCTTGGTCCGCCCCAGCTTATGATGAGTGTCACGAAGGACGGTCAGTTGAATGAACAGTTGGTCCAGAAGCGCGATCAGAGGTTGGGCATTTCCACCCAGGCCAAGAAAGAGCTCCGCGCGGGATATTTGCCCAAGTATGAGAAGGACGACCTGGCTGATCAGTGGGAGAAATCTGGATCCGGTATCACCTTTGAGGCCAAGGAGGTCAAGCTTACTTAAAGGAGTCGTGTCTGAGGACATCTATTAAATATAGAGTGTGGGTATGTATAGCTTGATTGTTCGATTACTTTAGTCGTGTGCTCCGGACCTTCTAGGGGTCAAATGTAAGTACGTAGTCCTTGCCAATTCGGTCCTTGAATCGTCTCATGTCTATCGCTGCGCTTTCGAACCAACTGCGACTCGCGCTCGAAGATCCAGCAGACAAGTACTCCCGTGAACAAGTACTCAGTGCTGTCGATGAATTTGTTGTCGTGTGCGTCTCTTCTGAACAACCCGAAGTTCAGCTCTTCCGAGTGGAGGAAGAGCTCCAGATCGTTCACGGTGATGTCGTGGACCATACATCGCTCGGACACACAGAGATCTTTCTTGGAGTCCTCCACCACCTGCGTCCGCTTCTCCCATCGACCTCCATCATCTCCACTTGGTTTGATCTCGTGCTGCGTCCCGCTCTCAGAGAATCAAGACTGCCAACCATCTCTGTAACACATGCCAAAGAACTCATCGTCTTCGCTGCCGAAAACGAGGATCGAAGATACCCGGAGAAAGTGCACGAATTCCGCAGACGGTTGATGGATCATCTTTTGGACGCCTACAACGAAGGCGCTGGAGCTGATATCCTAGAGTGGGCAAAGCTCGACCAGAAACAGCGGGACAAGAGAGATTCGTGGAGGAACAACCTCGAGGATGTATTCGTCAAGTTTGGTTTGAAATGCCCAGAGGTACGTGCTCGAAGGAGTCATCTTTTGACTTACTCATTGTTGCCCAGGCTTTCATGACGCAAGTTGATGCTGCCTTCGTATCACCTGCGTGCCGTCTCCAACTCCTGATCCTCCTCGACTGTGTTACCTCAGACACTGAATTCCAGTCTCGTGTCGCAGTAGAGCTGGCGAGGCACTCACTTATGAACAGCATCTTGAATTCCCTCTTGCTGGATAACTCTTCGACGATGTGCACGATTTGCCTCACTACGCTCGTCAAGTTACTTCCGGTATTGGCGGTCAAGGCGTGCGAAGAACTCAAGATCTTACTTCCCCGGTTATTCGTGATTTTGGCGAGGATCATATGTTGGGAGATCGCACCCGCTCTTGCGTTGGTGGATGATGGATATACAGGCGCCGGGAGACTAGCCGAGGAGTACGGAGGGCATACCGTACTTGAACTGCGCCCCGAGTTCAGCTGGGAGAGGTCTGAGCTCGCTACGTCGCCTGTTCCTCCATCGGACGTGTACTTCTCGTCTCTCTATTATCTCTTTCCATGCAACCTTCTGCGATTTATTCGTGGCCCTGCTGCATACCTGCAAGACAGGAATTATGAATCCCCGTATACCATCAGCTGGGAAGACGCTCTCGATGAAGATAACATCCGAAGTAAATCAGAGGTATGCGCACTTGTGTTGGTCATTTTATCTGTGGCACTTATTACACGTTTCAGCCCCTTCTTCGCGCTCGCGTGGTCAATCCAGGCATCATATGGCGAGACTGGGCCGAGGAGCTCACAGAACCCGATCCCTGGGCCAACCATAGCATTTCTCGCATAGCTACTGAATGTGCCATGCTCAACATGCGGAACATTGCTCTTGGGAGTCCGTCCCCTTACGCTGAAGGGACAGATTTCCTTCCCTCCGTTATCATGACACCTGAAGACCTTTCAGGTACCCCAACTCCCCATCCTGGTCACATTAACCTTCCAACTGCGAAACCTCGGGTATCTCTACAAGACATGATCGCTACATCCGTTGCTTTGAAGTCGAATTTGGAAATTGACATCGAGAATCCCAGCATGCCATGGTCAACACAATTGTTCCCACCTGACAGTAGTTCGCCGGCAAAAGTGAGCGTTAAACTGCCACTTGGGGGAGATGAAGGTGTACAGCTGCCATCCCATGTGGTGGAGGCAATTTCCAGTTTGCAGCGTGAGATCCTTTTGCTAAGGAGCGAACTCAACTTCGAGCTTTGGCTCTCGAGGGAAAACGTCCGCCACATTGGAAGGCTTCACCAGGACCACGTCCTCTCGAAGAACGGAGAGGCCGATCGTCAGGCACTCGTAAGAGCTCGCGGTTTTCCTGTGATGATGCTGTATTAATCCTGTACAGCACAACAAACTCCGTCAATACAAGGCTCAAGTTCAGAGTCTTGAACAGGAACTGAGAGAACACAAAGAACAGTCCTCTTCCGCAAAGAACAAATACGCGGATTGGAACACAGAATTGCAGAAGAAGCTCAGAGAATTTCGGGAAGAGAAGAAGGCTTGGGTCTCAGAAGCTGCAGCATTGCGTACAGCAGAGAAAGAAGCAAGAGTAAGGAATGATTTCATGTTCGAGGCGGGTTATTTGTTGAAAGCAGGATAGGCGCTCTTCGTCGCCCAAGGGAAACTACTTGCGGACGCGGCAAAGGCCGTATTCGAGCTGCAGACCCAGCAAAAGGAGAATCAACACAAAATTGACCGGCTCCATGATTACGAACGTCAAATTGAGCAGCACGTTCAAATGCAGAGACTTTGGTAAGGGCATCTGCGTTTAGTCACTGTAAGAAAGGTATTGACGTTCGGCAGGGACGCTGACTTCCAGAAGTTTAATGCTAGGGGCGAAGAAATTGAGTTCATTAAGAGCAAATACAGGCAGATGGAGATGATGTTGGAGAGTCACGAAAAGACGCGTAGCAAGCTGGAGGATGAAACACGGTAGGATTTCCACATGCTGGGGAAGGTGCAGTCTATTCATGACGATACAGGGCGTACCGCCGTCAAAATCAAGCTCTAGAGGCTAAGCTCGCACTGTTACAGAAGAAGTGCGAAGCTTCGCGTCGCATACCAGAAGCAGATATTACAGCGATCGTTCGAGAAAAATCAGACCTTGCGGCTGCGAATGCGAGGTTGCGGGAAGACAATGCAGAGTTGAAGGATGAGATGGATGAGATGCGGGCAGCGCTGGAAGGACTGAAAGCTCAACTGAGTGGACAGCGCGGACTAATCTACGAGACACGACAACGGACGGGAGCTTCAATACAGTGACTAGGGTAGATGATACTAGTGTACCCTAAAGCTAGTAAAGTCTTGAATAGGCAGGAGCGATGGAATGTTCTCGAAGGGACAAGCCTTTCTTCGGCGGAAGCGCTTGCGACCATATGTGCATCGAATCTTCTCGAACAAGCGGGATTTGGAAGTACTTAAAGACGACCATCGAACGCGTCACTAGCTGTACGAGTTCCCTTCTTCCTCTCACATCTTTTCATCCTCTCCTCACCTCCCTAAAGAGTGAGTCGCGCTTGCCCTTCATCGCGTGTTGCTAATCTACCATCCAGTTCAAAATGGCGTCTGAAAGCTTTGGCTTCCAAGCGGAGATCAGCCAGCTCCTTGACTTGATCATCAGTAAGCACCATTTCCGACGCGATTAACCGTAGCATCTGCTCATCTGATCCTCAGACACTTTTTACTCCAACAAGGAGATCTTCCTCCGAGAACTGATTTCCAACGGCTCCGATGCCCTTGATAAAATCCGCTATGCATCCCTGACCGACCCCTCGGCTCTTGACAGTGGAAAGGAGCTCTACATCCGCATCACTCCTGACAAGGAGAACAAGGTCCTCTCCATCCGCGATACTGGTGTTGGCATGACCAAGGCCGATCTCGTCAACAACTTGGGCACTATTGCCAAGTCCGGCACCAAGGTTAGTCAAGTTTCCACCTTTTCATGCGTCATCTTACCGTGTTTCTCGCATGTAGGGTTTCATGGAGGCTCTCAGCTCCGGTGCCGACATATCCATGATCGGTCAATTCGGTGTTGGTTTCTACTCGGCGTACTTGGTCGCAGAGCGCGTCCAGGTCATCTCCAAACACAATGACGACGAGCAGTACATCTGGGAATCCGCTGCCGGTGGCACCTTCACCATCACCCCTGACACCATCAACCCCCCTCTCGGTCGCGGTACTGAACTTCGTCTTTACCTAAAGGAGGACCAGACTGAGTACCTCGAGGAGAAGAAGGTCAAGGATATCGTCAAGAAGCACTCCGAATTCATCTCGTACCCCATCCAGCTCGCTGTAACCAAGGAGGTTGAGAAGGTTTGTCTTGTTACCTGTTCTCTGTTGTTTGATTTCTGAACATTGGTCTTCAGGAAGTCGATGACGACGACGAGGAGGAAGCAAAGGAGGAGAAGGAGGAGAGCAAGATCGAGGAGGTCGATGACGAGGAAGACAAGCCCAAGGACAAAAAGACGAAGAAGATCAAGGAGAAGGAGGTCGTTAACGAGGAGCTTAACAAGACGAAACCCATCTGGACTCGTAATCCTCAGGATATCACCACTGAGGAGTACTCCTCGTTCTACAAGTCACTTACGAACGACTGGGAGGACCACCTCGCTGTCAAGCACTTCTCTGTCGAGGGTCAACTCGAGTTCAAAGCTATCCTCTTCATCCCCAAACGGTGAGGATACCAGTTTTTGACGCGTGTTAGTAATTAACATGATTTGCAGCGCTCCTTTTGATCTTTTCGAGTCCAAGAAGAAGCGCAACAACATCAAGCTTTATGTCCGCCGTGTCTTCATCATGGACGATTGCGAGGACCTCATCCCCGAGTACCTCAACTTTGTGAAGGGTATCGTCGACTCCGAGGATCTCCCCCTCAACATCTCCCGTGAAACTCTTCAACAAAACAAGATCCTCAAGGTCATCCGCAAGAATATCGTCAAGAAGTGTATGGACCTTTTCACCGAGATTGCGGAGGACAAGGACAACTTCAACAAGTTCTACGAGGCGTTTGGCAAGAACTTGAAACTTGGTATTCACGAAGACGCTCAAAATCGTAGCAAGCTCGCCGAGTACTTGCGCTTCTACTCTACCAAGGCTCTCGAGGAGCAGACCTCGCTCAAAGGTACGTATCTGATTCTTGGATCGCGAAGATCAGTTCTTATTGATGATTATAGATTACATTACTCGTATGCCCGAGATTCAAAAGTCGATCTACTTCCTCACGGGAGAATCTCTCAGCTCGGTAAAGGATTCGCCATTCCTCGAGGTCCTGAAGAAGAAGGGCTTCGAAGTTTTGCTCTTGGTCGATCCTATCGATGAGTATGCCGTCACTCAGCTCAAGGAGTTCGAAGGCAAGAAGCTTATCTGCGTGTCGAAAGAAGGCCTCGAGCTCGAAGAGACCGATGAAGAGAAGAAGGAGCGTGAGGAAGAAGCCAAGCAATTCAACGATTTGTGCACGACTATCAAGGAGGCTCTCGGCGACAAGGTTGAGAAGGTTGTCGTTTCTAACCGAATCACTGACTCGCCATGTGTTCTTGTCACTGGCCAATTCGGCTGGTCATCGAACATGGTAAGTCTGGTGATCGCGTTGTTAGGATAGGGCTAAACGACTATCTGCAGGAGCGTATCATGAAGGCGCAGGCTTTGCGTGACTCGTCGATGTCATCATATATGGCATCGAAGAAGACGCTGGAACTCAACCCTCACAATGGGATCGTGAAGGAGTTGAAGCGCAAGATTGCGGAGGACAAGGCTGACAAGTCGGTCCGGGATCTGACGTACCTGCTGTTCGAGACAGCCCTCCTAACATCCGGCTTCTCTCTTGATGATCCTACCTCCTTTGCCAAACGTATCCACCGTATGATTAGCCTGGGTCTCGACGTGGAGGAGGACGATGATGAGGCTATGGGCGAGGAAACGGAGGAGACACCAGCAGCTGAGCCTGCGTCGACTTCGGCCATGGAGGAGATCGATTAGATTTGTGGGGAGCTGTAGTCAAGTATATGTACTATCACGTTAGTTGCCGGGCATCAGCATTATTACACTTTTTCATGTCACATCTACACTTGAAATGGGGACAACGTTGCTTACGAATAATGCGGCTTTCATGCTGACGATAGTGTGGAAATGAAGCAATGACTTCTTGCTATGCGTGGTTAGCACGTAGATAGTGTGATAAATAATAACCCGCATCAAAAGGGCCGCGGCGCAGTGCACTTACCATAGACTATAGTGTCTACGGGAGAACTCTGTACATGTGTGCATAATGGTTACTCAAAGTTTCGGTGCCACAAAAGTCGACTGTAGTTATCAAGAAGTTGGGCAGTATAAGAAATCAATCAAGTCAAGTACTACGGGGCTTGTCGTGCTTTCGGCCTACTGCAAGTGGGATTAAGCAACTCCACTGCCAGTGGGCTTCCGACCATAAGCGGCTCTCACCACCGTATAAGAGCCTTCAAAGTTGTCCCACTCCTCGGCAACCTCATCCGTTGCTTTGTCAAACTCCTCAGAAGACGTGAATCGACCCCATCCGCCCTCCCTCATCACAGAATCACGCATCCCCTTCCACGCACCAATCGTCGCATCCCTCGCTTGGATCCCGTCTTCGCCTGCCCATTTTCCCAAATTCATAACCACGTCCTCACACTTGACGTCTACAAATCCAGCTGCCCTCATCATATCCGCAATATAAGTTCCGCACCGCATCAACATGCCCTTGCTCCCCAAAAAATCGTCCATGAACAACAAATGCACGGCCGTTTTCGGGCCCGACACCCAATCGGGGCCGTTCTCGATCAGCTGGGCATACCCGCCCGGTGCGAGTACGCGGTACATTTCACCGATGGAACGACGCCATTGCTCACGCGTATACGCAAGGATGAGCAGACGCTGATGCACGAGCGCAAATTTGGATGTCCAGTAGGACGGGAGGTTGGTCGCGGAGCCGACAGAGAGGTGGACGTTGGCGGAGATAGTTTTGTAACTTGGGAACAGGCGGGATTCGATGTCGATGCCGTAGAGTTGGACGGATTCGGGCAACTCGGCGCGGGCGGCGCAGAGCCATGCGCCTGTTATCATGGTAATATACATCCAGACAATGAGTTCTGGGAGCGGGACAGGAAAAAGCGGCTTACCTCCTCCAGTACCGAGGTCCAGGACCTCGTCCTTGTCTGATAGGGTGATCGGGGCGAGAAAAAGTCGAGCTGAGAGAAGGCGAGTGTATAGTTGATGCTGAGCTAGGAGTCTGACCGAAGGTGAGTACTAGTCTATTTCCAGTGACAAGGGTGGAGACTACTGGCACCATACCTTTGTCGCTCGTCCTCGTCAGAGGGCAGGAGATACAGAGATCCCGCGTAGGAGTGGGCCGTACGTTCAACTTGACTCTGAGTGCTTGTCAAACTCATGATGATACGAGATGTAAAGGGATGAGGAATCCCCCATCCTTTTTAATGTGTCTTGGAGTCAAAGCCACGGCGTTACTAAACCAGCTTACTCCAATCGAACCAGGCTAGTTCGGATGCGATCGATGAAGGAGTGCCAGCGTGACCTAGCCTGCTTTACGGTAGCACTGACAGCGATCTTCGGCACCACGGAAACTATGAGTTATCTACACTCGGGGTTTGTTGGAATTTTTGGGAATTGTGTGTGCTGATGCTCGCCACACTCATGTCCGAGTATAACCGCAAGTAGCCTAATCCTGTTGCGTCGACACCAGGTTATGATTTTGTCACAAGTTTTCGACGCACCTCTTGACGCATCCCGTCAGGAATACTGCAATATATTGTGCGCATTGGCCACACTATACCATGAATATGTGATGACGTAATATGTGTGGGCGGTCGACATCTCGACGATGATCTGGTCGGATGTCATTACCGAAAGAGGAAACTGCCTTCTGTTCGGAGATGGGCAAGTAGGCCTTCCTGCAGGAGTTTCCCAGAAACATATAGACTAACCTATTCGATGTCGCACCTATATCGGAAGTAAAGTCAAGGTAGCCGCACCACCGTGTCATATGTACCCCCACGAGGTATTCTACTCGCCAAGTTGAGATCAGCGATGACAACGGTTCTGCGTGAACGGAATGTGAGATTCGTATGTGGTGCGGTTTGAAAATCGAAACCCTTACTTACTGAGGATTGTGATGGTAGTTCCGTACTATGTATGTCTCGACAGGATATCTTGAAAATCGGAGTTATGAATCGTCTTGCAATGCATTTCGCTGTCTTGGAGCAGAACTAGGTTCCGCTGGAATGGAAGAGCTGTCAGCCACCCTGTATCGGTACCTTAGTATGGCCGAAGGGAAGACTACCCCGGTCCGAAGCGCTGCAAGTTTTTCTTCACTTACGTTGTTTTCGGTTCAAGCGATGTTTCTACAAACCGACTCCGACCTCAGTGAGTCAATATATGTTGAAACTGCCAACGGTTCATCGGCATAGGAATTGCCAACACTGTCAATGACAGAGTGACACTGACATATTGGCGACCTACCTCAGATCAACTGTTTCTGCGTAGAAAACGAGGTAAGATATTTATAGTCAGGCAGAGACTTGGATGAGCGTCGCAACCATACCTCGATTAGGACAAGTTATGTTTACGAGGTAAGGGTTTGCACGCAGGCTAAACGAATACCGTTAGCAGGTCCAGCAGAGGCGCCCAGGTTCGAGCTTCGTAGCCAGGATCGGATCTCGTTAATGAAGGCAAGTTATGGAATGAAGTGTCAGTCTGTGACGGAAGGACAATAAGAGTGAAGCCTGAAAAATATACATACGCGTACTAACGCAAAGCGGTAGTACCGCGCGGGGTTCGGAAGGCTCCGGTTTGTTGGTGACATACTCGCGGAATGTCGGTCAGCTTCAACTTGAGCAAAGATCGTATATTCTCGTTGCACACCAACCACACGGCAGCCTCAGACTGGGTCAGCGTCCCAGCGCCATATATGTTCCTCTGTTGGTGCGCCGACGCCGCCGAGTCACACAGCTGAAAGGATAATAACTAACAACGGAAACATTAACGAACAAGGTTCAAGGGGACTCGGATGGGGTAAAATAGCGACGCCTTCTTATCCTGTGTTAGGGAACTGGACAGCCGCAACCTATCCGCATAATTTAAAAATGCCAACTTATTCGTAAGTGCGCGCTAGGGAGACATCCTGACATGTTTCCAGTCCCCGTCCCCGGAGAATGGTATAAAGGGTGGGATATTCTACTAGAGTGGTGTAACCCCCTCTCGCATCCTAACTCTTGGAAGATGATTGCAACAGCCACCGCCCAGGCCATGGTGGAGCGTACGACGCATTCATACAAGGGATCTCTATATCTCCTGCCTTCCGATGAGGAGGAATGCCAGAGGTAAGCGTCATCGTGCTGTCTACGACGACAAACCATTAAAAATTGTGGAGGCTGGTCGTGCAACACCAACTCTACACCCGTCTCCTCTCCGGTCGCCTATTATTTGCTCCTGTGGATCTCAAGGGCAATGACGAGGTCCTGGACATTGGTACAGGCTCAGGTGAACATCTACACTTCTTCATAATGAATTTGCTTGACGATGTATCATATGTATCTTGTGGCAGGTGCGTGGCTGCATGATACGCGTGCGCTCCTCCCCGAGTCGGTCCAACTCTATGGTATCGATATTGAGTCCCGCCTCTTCCCCGGTTACAAGAGCATCTCCAGCAACGTTCATCTCTCCGTCTGCTCTTCTACCAACCTTCCATCTTACTGGACCTCTAAATTCACCCTCGTCCATCAACGCCTCATGATTTGTGCTTACACGCGCGACCAGTGGCTCGGCGCGATCGCAGAGATGTATCGCGTGCTCAAGCCAGGCGGGTATGCCCAGCTGATCGAGACTGGTCCCGAATGGGTGTGCGGAGCGAAAACGGCATCGATTGTGCTGTTCTTGGACGACTTTTTCGGGCGAAGGAATATGCTATTGCGTTGTGGCGTTTACGTCGCGGATATGCTCAAGGTAGCTGGATTCGTCGATGTCCAATGCGAGGTGGTGAAGATGAACTTGGGCACCTGGGCTGGCGAGGACGGGAAGTTGGGAAGGGACATCACCATAGGTGGGTTGAGCGGCATGCGGGACCATGTGATGAAAGAGGGAGGTTGCGGTCGGTTCTCCTCTGTTAGTGATTTTGACAGACAGATGGACGAGATCACAGACGAGTGGGACAACATGGAAGGTTCTCACACCACAATGCGGGTCTTCACGGCTCGCAAACCGTTGTGATTGATTCGCTGTTGACTTCGTTTTATTTTTATTTCTTATATATATGTTGCAGAAACAACGTCAGATAGTAACATTAGTACCTACTTCATACGTTCACTACAATTTCGTCATTTTCGCGTCGCATGTACCGCATTGTTCACACTCCTTTCGATTTCTTCTAGCTGTCTTGTGTACCTTGACTAGAACAACCACGCTCATTGACAACTTGAATTAGCTCCTGACATGTTCATTCGCCAGGTAAACGCGCGTAACATTCAACTTCGAGTCATTCTTGATTTTGAAGGCGTATTTACCGGGTTACTCCACTGGCACTTTTGCCCACACATTGTGTCCAGTTCAGCCCCCCAAATCATTGAACCTTCGTCCGGATGTGGAGGTCGGGGCTCACTAAGAAGAGAAACATGTCAAGCTCAGCCTCGAACCGTCTCCTCTCTTTTCGGTTCCATGCGTTCTGGGACGTGTGGGATGACTCATTCGGGTCTGCACTAACCTGTCGTCATGACGAAATGACAAGTCAAAACAGTCTGATGCTGGCGGACTAGTAGTAGTGCGTCAATTCATGGTATCAAATCCTGCTGACACGGTATCTCGAAGTACCTGTACGCCGTCTGTATTTACAGGCATGGAGCACAGGGTCCACTAAAAAGAAACCCGGTCCTATCCACCTGTTCCACCTTCCTGAGTCACACTCTTCCCAGCTGGACGAAAACAACCTATGGCGGGGATAGAAGCCCAGCGCACAGCTTGACCACGATGGGAGGGGCTGTGAGACCCGTCACGTGTAGATGAAAGCCCCTGAATAAGACACATTCGTTGGTACTTGTAGATGTTGTTATCTGTGCAGCGCAGTTCGGCTTTGGATTCGCCTTGAACAGACCTAGTCACTGACTATTAGCTGTGTATCCGTGTCAGATTAGTCCATGGTGCGCCAAGCCCGCTCCTTACCACACGCGGCTAGCCATGTTGGAGTGTACTTTCTTAATATTCCGGTGGGAGTATGAATGATCCGAGATGAAATGGAGTATGGCATTGGCAGTGGCACCCTTCCATCCCTTTGCGGGCGGCGTCGGCGCTGGCTCTTGAGTGAAGTCGGGAGAATACATCTAACAGACCTCCGAGTACGATTATCTGACCTCAGGCACCTGAGTTTTTCCGTCTCACCGGGCTGTGGCGGAGTCCACGCACTGCTGTCATCGCTCGGCTGTGTCAATTCAGGGGTTCTTTTCCAAAGGTGGATGTTTCTATTTTGGCATGCTGTCTTAACTCTGGGCCACACGGGATGGTGTGTTTTGGACATAAAAGCCCTTCCCTCTTGGTATCAAACCCCACCAAAGGTATCACTGAATCCCTGCGATGTTCATTCCATTCATCACGCACCAGTCCCAGCGTTTGGGTCGCCGTAAGGGTGGTGGGGGAGGCGGAAAGGGTGGTGGGGGTGGGGGGGGTGGGGGGGGAGGCGCAAAGGGTGGTGGGAGCAGCTCGTCAAGTGGCACCTCTTCTGGTGGCAAGTCATCCAGTGGATCTGGCACGTCTAGCGGGACATCTGGTGGGACTAGCACTCCAAGTGGTGGAAAGACGTCCAGCGTACCACTGACCGGTTCTACGGCGAACGGGAAGAACACTGCGACAGCTTATGGGTACGGTGGTGGGAGTGCGAGTGTCATTGCTTCTGGTCAGCTGTTTGCGGGCAGGTCAGCAGGGGGAGGCACGAGGGATCAAGTCTTTGGATCGAGGTGGGTGTCTTGATCGATCGATTACTTGCTTGTTTTACTCACCATTTGGTACGTAGGACTTATGGAAGTGGATACCCAGGGATAACAGGCCGTGGTGTTGTAGGACGGGGATTTCCCTTCTGGTTTTGGCCCGTTGTCTGGACTGGTATTCTGGTTCCGGATGCGACATACTTGCAAGCGCCAGAGGTATGACGTTTCTAATATATCAGTCAATGTCGAACCTGACATTCGTTTCGATTGCAGTATGGAAATGCGCAAAATACCAGTCGTGTTGGTGGCCCGATCGCTGAAGCAACGTTTTCCTCCAACAGCGATAACACGACCTTCCATGTCCTCTCCGACAACAGTACGGTCGCGTCACTTATCTCTTCCATCGACGCCAACTGTTCTTCGTACCTTTCATCCTCAAGTTCCACGTCGCCGCAAACATACAATTCCTCATCGCCCCAGATACCCCAACCCGAACAAGCAATACAGTACTATCGCGCCAGCAGTATCGTTCTCACACTCGACGGTTATAATAATTCGGCTACGCTCAGCGACAATTCTAGCGCTACGGATTCACCCCTTCCATCGAATATCAACACGTCTCTCTTGGATTGTTTGAATCAGACGATTGGTTTCTCCGCGCCGCTCGTTAGCGGGGCTGGTCCGCAGTGGTCGGCGGTCCCATCCAGTGGTACCTTTCTGGTGTTTTCGTTGTTGGCATTGTGGATGCTTTCTCCTTGACGACGGTGATTCCGTCCGGCCCATTCTGTTTTTCTCACAGGAGAGGACAGGAAGGGACGTCCCCTATCGTGATCACCTTTTTATGTGTTATTTATGTTGTTCGTTATACTAGTACGGCGTAGTGTATTCCTCACCTAGTGTAGCATAGTCATTTACTTGGAATTACGGAGATCACACTTTATTATGCGTACTAGACACTTTACACTTATCCATTCTGACCATCAACCATGTTGTCGTTGTCTATGTCAGATTACTTCATTCAATGGCTCCTCGTAGAGTGCCTCGGGCATGATCGATATCCACGACCCTAGAAGTGGGTGCAGCATGGCTGAAGATGATGGTCACGGGGTGTTCGTCACTGTTAGGCTGATTTTGTAGCCGTGGCCATTCGCTATCCATCCTTGAGTAAAATCACCAAGATATACCTGTAAAGTTAAGGGATTAAAAGACTTGAAGAACAAGTGAATTTCGCTGCTGCTGATCTCTAGCGAACCATACCCGAGTCACAGTCTGCGGTAACCTTCCTTTCCAAGATCTCCTCGCAGGGCCCCGATTCTAAGTGCGTGGCTAACAAAATACATAGCGTAACTGAATCGTGAGGCAAAGGCTATCATAGTCCATATCCAATTGTACCTTTTGAACAGAATCTATAAGCCAAACAGGGTGCCAGCCAAAATATTACGAACGTGACTGAAGATCGATGATGGCTCCTTGCGTGTCCTTCGGCCACTCTGCTGCACGGTTTTTGTGGTCTTCTCTCAGTTCCTGTAATTAGAGTCACTCACGTTTACTCAAAATAAGAGCCCGGGAGGATTTCACGAAGATTGCGGACGCTTATTTTCCCGCTATCTTCGCCAATGGCGATAGAGTCGTCGTTGGTCGAGAGTGCGATGGACCAAACTAGACTTTCGTGTTCGATGACCGTACCAATTTGATCGTGGGTCGATGCATCCCAGAAAGAAAGTGTCCGTTGTACCACGATGGTTATAAACTTTTGATTATGTGCGAGAATGATAAAAGCGGTGTATGTGCCATCAGGAACGGACCATGAACTGAGCAAGGATCCTGAGTAGGCATCAAAGCACCTGGCGCTAGCATTGCTAAAACCACCATACGAAACCGCAAGGAGTTGATAACCATCAGCAGACCATGCAACCATCGAGGAGATAAACATATGGTTCGGGAACGGAATGACCACCAGTTGTTGGCCGTTTTCGGTGTTGTAAATGCGGATCGATTTGGCACCCAGGTTTTCGCCTGTCGACGCAGCGATGCGGTCGCCGTTTGGAGAGAATTGAACAGTCCCCACAGCACCGTCATGCTGCAACGGCCCAGTAAAACTTTGACCCGTCGACATACTCCAGACGAATACGAAATGGTCGTACGTCCCCGCTGCGATTGTCGTCGAGTCGGAGGAAATATCGAGCGAGCATACCGTGTCTGTGTGGCCTTTGATCTCCATGACCTTTTCATGTGTCTGTACATCCCACACTTCCAAACTCTTCTGTTCACCAGGGTTCTTTCGGAGTCCACACACCAGCCATTTGTGATCCGGCGAGACCACGGCGGCACATATTTCTCCCGCTCGAATGGGTTTACCAATCTCTTGACCGTCATCCACTCGCCACCGTAGAAATGTGCCCTCATCGTCTCCGCTCAATATCTGCTTGCCGTCCTCCGACAAGAAGACTGAATATACAGCTTGCTGGGTGTTGATCACGACTGACTTTGAATCATCTGTAAAATTTTATGGATAATCGTTACAAGTAACTTTCGTCGACGATGGAGACCCATACATACCTCTTCGCATAACCTGCATACCTGTCTGCAAAAGTTGGGTGGATGTGGTGGATGGCAGTGGTGAGTAACCGGCAATACCGGTACAAAGTCAACTTAAGATCCAAGACCACACGCGTCGGCAGTGGCACGACCGAGTCTACTCGCCATTGACATTGACTCATCAGCAGCACGATGGACCAACTCACATATCCTTATGATCTTGATGCCTTTATCTTTGAGCGCATCCTCGACGAAAGTGGGTTCGGTTTCATTGATCTGCTGGTCATAAATACCGTTGTAAATCGTGTCATCCCACCCTCTCCCCTCAGACCCCAATTTTCACTTTTTGATCGTACTTGGAACACTCCCCGTCTCACCGCCGAATGCACGACAGGACGCTGACAATACTGAAACTGTGACCAGTGCCTCCGAATCCAACGATGGTGCCCGGTCATCACGACTCCCGGCTATCCTTCGCATCGAACGGACTGCGTTCAATTCTGCCGCGTTCACCGATCACTTGTCCAGAGGAGGCATCTTCACGTCCACAAAATTAATCGGAAACACAGATATCGTACGTCGAAAGCGTTCACGATCGCGTTTGCTCCAATTGACTGAGTCTTTCAAGTATTCTTGGTCGCATGGTTGGCTCGCCCGCAAAGAGGAGATGCCGGATATCCAGATCAGGGTGATATTTCCCGCAACGGAAGTGCATATCCAAAAGGTACTCGGGTTTCATCCAGCCATGGTTTATACTTTTCAGTCTCAGAGGTGGCTCGATCGCACCACATGGCTATCTCTAGTACACGAAACAGGAGCGCATCCTAGTCTTGGAAACACCGGCACTCTACCACGAGATCGTGAAGCCGTTCATCGACGCCTTTCCTGCATCTCGCACGCAATGGTACGTGGCAATAGCGGTAGATCTATCCACGATACTCACGATCTCTCCTCTCAGGGTGAGAGATATCCTAGAAGGCACAGCCGAAGCGGACACTGTGTTCTGTCGCACCGACGATTTCCTCATCGTACCCGATATGAAATGGGACCCGAGCGGACCCATCTCATCGCTCTACCTCCTCGCTATCGTGTGTGATTCGACCATCCACTCCTTGCGCGATCTGAGGGGTGGACCGGACGGTCATGTGGGCATGTTAGAGGAAATACGCGAGCAGGCGTATAGCGCTGTCAAGGCGCGATGGGGACTTCCCAGTGGCGCTTTAAGGATGTATATCCACTACCAGCCGTCTTATTGTACGTGTCGTTGTAGGATTGATTGTTGGAAGTGGACACGCTGATCTGTAGCGTAGATCATTTTCACGTACATATCGTACACGCAGCGCAGGATGGGACGATGGGGATGGCGGTTGGCCAGGCGCATTTGTTGGAGGACGTCATCGCGAAGGTATGTTCGATGACGGTAATAGTTGTCCGCTCTCGACTGATCGTACGACGTGTTACAGCTCAAATACTCTCCGAATATCCTTTCCGAGATCACGTTGACGTATGGACTTGGTTCGCAACACGGGCTGTATGATGCAATGGTCGCTGCCCAGGTTTACTCTGAGGCATCCTGAGCATTTGTGTTACTAGTTGGCCCTCATCTACCACTGGCGGCTTGAGGCCTCACTCACCGCTTCACCTTGCTGTATGAAGCGCAGCATTCTAGACGTAGATGATTAAACCACTGTTCCAGCCCTCTGTTCGTCTGGTCGATTTTCTGAATTTGGAAGGCAAGAACGACACGAGGATTTGTCTTACTAGCATAAAGTCAATTGGAACTGATACATAAATGGAAAGGGTGCCGCGCAGTACCGTGACTTGATGGTTGCAAACCATTTACCCGAGATTCGGACATCTGTTAGGCGTGCGTATCTGGCGATTCTCAAAGGTTCTTTGTACGTGGAGTCACCACTGAGGCACGATTTTCTTCAAGGATACAAAGTTTACGGTGATGCACGGTACCGCAAAAGTCGTTCTCCGCTTGAAAGTGATCCCCGAAGTCAATGTGGGAATCACGATCCTTGCCACTGGCATTGAGTTAAGAAGCGCTCGGTTCCCCAAACCTCGTGCCTGAATGGATCCAGACGATTAAGCCGTTGTTGAAATTCTTGGCCGGGCCGGACTGGCCCATCTGTGTCTCCATTCTGATGCAGATCATGGCTCGTGCCCAACCCTCATGATATGATGACTTGTGGGCAGAGATAATCAGAGGATGATGGAAGCCCTCGCACAAATTCGCCCTGGGATTCAGGCTTGTGTGGAGTGCAGCGGGTAAGTGTATAAATGGTCCTCAAACATCTTCAATCACGCTTCGCTTCATGGCTGCAGATAAGAGATTGAGGCATGGCAAGTAGCATAAGAAGCCTAATGACATGTCGATGATATACGGAGGGAAGTACTCATGGTCGTGTTGGTAAGTAAGAAGAGGAGTCATTTAGGCAGTCCTATAGATAGTATGTCAACATTAATTGTGGTGGCAAGGGGGTAAAATCGAAATTTACTTGTGCGATGCTTTGATAGCGGCAACCTTGACCTTCTTTTCTGCAAGGCGTTTTTGGATGAGGGCACTGGTAGAAAAGAGTCAGTGCCTGTACACCGCGAGTCTGACAGGGAACATACTCGTATTCTGTCTTCTGCTCCTTCTGGCGGTCCGACCGGCGACGGTTGAGGGATCGGAGGTGACGGCGACGTTGCAGGCGGATGGGGGTGACGAGTCTCTGGATTTTAGGTCTGGCAAGTCGGATGAGATTGGGGACCCAGATGTCTGTACATCAACTCACGCCTTGGTGTAGGGCTTGGCGTTCTCCTTCTTCGCGCTCTTGACCTCCCGCCGGACAACATACTTCCTTACATCATCCTCCTTGCTCAAGTTGAAGAACTTCCTGATCTTGGTGGCACGCTTGGGACCGAGACGCTTGGGGAGAACGTTGTCGGTGAGGCCAGGGATGTCGCTCTCACCCTGCTTGACGATGACGAGAGAGAGAACGGCGATATCGGGGCCAACGATGCACCCACGGACAGACTTGCGCTTGCGCTCACCGTTGCGGCGAGTGCGGTAGCACGAGTGGCCATCGGCGAGAAGTAGACGGACACGGTGAGGGAGCAGGACACCCTGTTTCATGGGGAACCCTTGTTTGTCGTTTCCACCGGTGACACGGACGATGTAGCCCTTGAATTCATCACCTATTGAGTCTGCTTCGACTTCTTGGGCGATTTTCTTGTCGAAAAAGATACGGCTGGGTGTAGTGAGACGAATATGCGGGAAAAGTAAATACAAGACGTACAAGCGTCGTTCCTCATCGACGATGACAGTCTTTTGTTGACCGGTGGCGGGGTCTATAGGCGACGATGAGGAGATGGGGGGTCATGATACGCATATACTCACTGGCGATGTTGAGCTTCATGGTGTCGTCGTCGTCGTCAGCGTCGACGGTGAGAAAAACAAGATTGGAAAGTATTTGCCAGTGGATCTTGAGGATAAGTTCTGACTAACAAAATAAGGTTTTCAACTGTACAGTACCACCAGCCACAGTGTCACGCGTGACATATCGTGCCATCTATCCTCAACACACCACCAACGTCCTCCCCGCCAAAATCTGTAAGTCGCCGTCGTCGTGCTCGTCGTCCGCGACATCGTTGACAGCGTCGTAGAGCAACCATGGGTCGTATGCACGCTCCCGGAAAGGGTATTTGTACGTTGTCGATCTCGGTGACCTTGTCATCTAGCTCAGGACTGAACCTTGGCCAGCCTCCTCTGCCCTTCCTTACCGCCGCACACCACCATCGTGGCTCAAAACGACACCCGAGGATGTCGTTGACCAAATCATCAAACTCGCCCGAAAGGGTCTTACACCATCCCAGATCGGTGTTACCCTCCGTGACTCGCACGGAATTCCTCAAGTGCGTTTCGTCACCGGAAACAAGATCCTCCGGGTGTTGAAGAGCAATAGTACGTGGTCCTATAACTGGCCCGTGACCTTGTTTTGAATATCCATTCGATAGGCCTCGCACCCTCCATCCCCGAAGACCTTTACCACCTCATCAAAAAAGCCATCTCTGTCCGCAAACACCTCGAGACCAACCGGAAAGACAAAGACTCCAAGTTCCGTCTCATTCTCATCGAGAGCCGAATCCACCGATTGGCAAGATATTACAAGACCAAGCAGGTCATCCAACCCAACTTCAAGTACGATGCCAATACCGCGTCGACGTTGATTGCGTGATAGGGTGGTCTCATTGTGGAGAGGGCCGAGAGCGTGGTAGTCTGCGTCAGATTGGCTCTCTGGGGTGGAGTGCTACTTAGGTTTGATACATGTCTCACGTCATACAGCAAACGAAATGTAGGCTTTCACTTTATGCATACGTCGATTATGCGTATTTCTCTTCCCGATTCACGACGCATGATGTTTTTAGCTTGAGACCAAGGACCCACAGTTGAAGGCTGCAAAAATTGGGTGTTGGGACCGTCCTTCCATTCGCTTTAGACTCGGCGCCGAACTGCAGCTGGTAAGCGCTCAGCGGCCGCTAGTCTGTCTCTGCTTCCACACCCTCTCTCAGGCACAAGACGAGTGCCATGAAATTGTATATCCTTCGCGTGGGCAGGACATTCCTCGGGTGTTCTCTCATTCCCGGGATCCCTTCGGAGACATGGTATGCTAATCATCTACGTGGGTAATCCTAGCACTAACAGGTATTGAAAGCGTCGACACGACGTGAACGTGACCGGCTCGCGTCTCGATGCAAGAAACTCCGTGATAGCGTGATCTGTCGACCGTGATAGGAGATGCCGGAGGACTTTTGTTAGAACTATCACCAGCGACTATCCCAGTGACGGCCCATTTCCACACCGGCCTCTGCACTTCGTTGATAAGGAAACATTCAGTGCAGGCGCTGGTCGTGAGTGCGCTTCAGCAAGGTCGTCTCTTGGTCATGGCTGTCGTTGACGGCTAGAAGGATCTACTTGTCTTTGGGATCAGTCGCGCTGAATCTACTCATTACAGGCATGCATTTTTGTGGCTACGCTCCGTTTTGGTGTGTCAGCGGTGAAACCTTGATCTGATCGGCCTCTCGCCGGTTTGGATCTTAGGAACTGCCATGGGAAACCTTCTTGCTTGTCGTCAGATATGCAGCGTATGTTGGGCGAACAATTGAATGTGTAAATCGACAAGAACATCATCCCGAATGTGTACGATACAATTAACTCTAAGCTCTTTAATAACAAGCACGTCTCATCAAATCCTCTGTCGCCTCATGTACCTGCACGCATGTGTTTTGTCAGGCCCAGATCAGCCTGATCAGGGGTTGGTATTCGCATACTCTCAAAGCGACACGATTCTAGGAACAACACAGGGAGACCCGGCACGATACTCTTTTCTTGCCCGGAAACCACAAAACATCGATTGCGTTCACGAGAACAATGCACTATTGCACAACACACAAGAGAATCATCCGACGCACGTATCATACACAAGACAGCTTCAACGTCTTGATTCTTCACGCCCACATTGCTTTGAATTTCTCGTTGAATTCCTCCGTCGCCTCGTGTACCACCTCAAGGACTCTCCAATCATTCTCGGCTACCCAGCTGGGTTTGCCCGCTCCACTCCTCACCCGGGCCCTGCTCTGTCCTCCAATGTCGTCCTCATCCTCGTCATATTTTCCCGTCGGATCGTCCACATCGATGAACCCGCTATCCAAGTCATCCGACTCTACACCCTCGGTCTCACCCGTGTCAGACCCCTCCCTCACACCGACTCGTTCTGGTTTCCGCATAATCAGCTGTTCCAATATTCCTCTGACCGTCATCAACGTCAGATCAAACTCTTCCAACACGAACCAGACGTCACCGCGTCGGATCGCGTTAGCATCGCTTAACGGCTGCACCTGACCGTGTGTATAAAAGTCGAGAATGTAGGCGTTGAGAGCGAGTCCGTGCGTTTCGACGTGTGGTTTGGCATGTGCGGGGTGGCCCGAGCTTCGGTTCCCGTTTTCGTCTTCTTTCCAGTCGGACCCGGAAGTGGCAAATATGGGTTCAAACGATGGAATAGCGTGTTCATTGAGGCTCAAGCCCCTTCTAGCTGTCCTCGCGAGATCCTTGACGCTCTCGAAAAGATCGTCATGTCCCGAGTTTGCGACAAACAACGACCTCGCTACAACCCTGATCGACGTCTCTTGCAACCATGTCCCGAAGCGGGCCACCATATTGGGTGCGCCGCCGAGCTCTGTATTGCTCAACGGGAGACGTGTGTCTGGTCCTAGTTCGGCACTGCATTGGGAACCGTACGTGAGCGCGTAACCTGTAAAGATCCGGAGAATATCTTCTTCGTGCGCCGCGAGCACCCGCCTCGCGTCATCCATCAAGGGAGGTAAAATCACCATCGACGCCGACTTTTTGATGATCTCCGCCGTATTTTTGTCTTTGAGATACGATCCCGGTAAGTACCGCCTCCCGAAGAGGTGACTCATCAGAAGAATGTAGTCGCGCTTCGCTTGGATCAAACTCGACTGCGCGCAGATGCCGTGGATGACGCCGTGCCGTAGTAGCGTGACGAGTGCAAAGTTGCTCGGTTCGGTGTAGTAAAGGTGAGAGGCGATGCCAAACAGGTTAAACGGGTGACCATGTTCATCCAGCAGGCGCGCGCGGCGGAGGTAATCGATGCTGAAGCGCAAGTGGTGCAAGAGTTGGTGTTTACCTTCTTCGGAACCGAAGCTCACTTGCGGGAGGCGAAGCAGGCGTTGAACGGCATCCACGGCAGCGGGCGCGTACTCGGAACCCTCGAGAAGGTTGAAGAGACGAAGAACGAGCGTGGACGTCACTGGGAAGTTGGCGCCGAGGGAGGGTAGCTTGGACAACGTCAATCGTTGTACGCGATCTATGGGCAGGCCGTAGAACACGACCTTGCCGAGAAGATCGTATCCACGTCTCCCAGCACGTCCAGCACATTGTCGGTACTGATGGATACCGTCGATATCACCCTACGCATACATTCATTTGCGACTTACCATGAGGGCCGTCAAGTATGGCGAATCACCACAAAACACAGATGTCTTTGTTGGCGCGTTAATACCAAGTGCGAGCGTGCCTGTCGAAATCTTTGTTAGGTGATCGCTCCGGTGTCCGACATATTGAGTCACCTGTCGCGAATATGACACGGATGAATCCCTGACGGAACAGACTGCCAGTTCATCTCAGTGACCTGGAAATACAAGCCAAGTAACCCCATTGCCCACCTTTCGACAATCGTTCTGTATCGCTTAGGCATACCAGCATGATGGACTGCAACTCCTCGTTCTAAACAAACGAGCGCCCACTGGGGTGTCTTCGTCCAACGCGCCAACTGCGCCAACTCTTCCTTGAGCATACTAGACGTGTACGACGTATGCTGGCCCACGAACGAAAACTGGGGCAGCGGGGCGCTGGGATTAAACGTCGCTTGCCACTCCACAGTGGCATCCGTCACAACATCGTCCGGGTCGACCTTGTTCTTCGCTGCTCTGGCAGCGAACCGCTCGCGATCTTTCGCCCTTGAGAGCCATTCTTCGTACTGTGCCATTTTCCGTTTCCATTCTGGACTTGTATCGCGCCATTTCCCTTCCTTGGCGCGTAGCCCGGCACAAAGGATTTTTGCCATGATCTCGCAGTCTGTGCGATCAAAGTTGAAGAAGATCGCAGGCTAGGGTCAGAGAGGGGTGAAATGAGTTCGGGCACATATCCCAAGAAGGCGATGCTCACCAGATCGCCTTGGGCGTGGAGGTCACAGACGAGTTGGATCAAGTTTGCCTTGAACAAGTCACGAGTCGGCTGGGTATTGATCACTTCAGTGGGTACCCGACTCAACGCGCGGTCTTTGAGGCTCGCAATAACCTTGTACAACGGGGATGCTGAATCACGGGGATCGAATTGGGCAACCATGGGCGCGAGACAATCTTTGAGTGCGGCGTCGTACGCGATCACATCCTTTTGTTGCAAAAGTCGATCAGAGGGAAAGAACTTCAGTGGGTTCAACGCGTCCAACGTCGAGGTTGGGACGTCTCCATGGTCCACAAGTGCTCGATACAGTGACAACGTGTCGGAAGCTTCCAACGCCAAATCGGGAGGAATGGACCTAGGTCCGAACGCGAGCATCGCGATTGGATGAAGGAACCGCATTCGTCCCGAGGATTTGTGTGACGAGATCGATTCGACCCCGTGACTCGGTGCTTCATAGATGTTGTAAAAGAATTTGCGAAGGTGGGAGTATCTGTGGGGGTGATGAACAAAGGTGTGTTGGAAACCGCCGGCTTTCTGAACCGCCTCGAGCCACGTGTTGAACTTTTCAGGTTCACCCACTGTCGCGGACAGGCCACTGTCAAATTACAGGTCACGATTAACACTTAGTCTGACTTGGTGCGAAGCGAGTAAAACAACTAACATGATGGGGCAGGTAGCGAGCAAAAGGATTTGTTCCCACACAGACCCACCCTCTTGCTGACCGATTGTGTGTATTTCATCGAGAATAATACTACAGAACCTGTGAGTCACCAATGAGGAAAGAATCCAGAGCAACTCACTATTTCACGCGGGGAGTCCAGACCTTCGCCAAGGGTGGTGACAGCATCATAATTGCGAGCATCTCCGGAACCGTGACAAGAATCTGGCAATTTTGGGGGTCATGAATGCGATAGTCGCGTGTGTGTACGGCCCAGCAACTCCCTGCACATCGCGACGAATCCCCGTGACGTTCGGACTATGGAAAAGAGAGAAAGAAACACATACTGCCATTCAGGTCTTTGCTAAATCGTGCATATATCTCCGCCGCGACTTGTGAAACCAATGCTTTCGTCGGGGCAACATAAACGATGACGCCTTCGTCGGATTCCCTAAGGACCTTCTCCATTGCGTAATACGAAATGAACGTCTTCCCCGCACTGGTCGGTGCTGGCAATGACCTTGTGAATGCACCCCAAACATTTCCCAAAACCGACCTCACGTACCAACCACAAGAAGAGACTTTTTTGCGTCGATGGCTTCCAGGACCTGTCTCTGCCATGCATCGGGTTTGAACGTGACTCGCGGGTCATCCTGGCTATCCATACTCCGATCCATGTATTCGCCAAATACGCGCAACTGCCATTCAATTGGGTGTTCCTTGATACGCATGAACGCGTACAATGGTTCTTGCGTCCTCGACTTCACAAGCTCCATGAATTTGAAACTAAGTGACCTATCTTCCGATGTCGTGGGCGCGATCGTAAGTGTGCTTGCGTACATGGAAAAGCCAAGGACGTTCAAGACGTCATGGATGCACTTCCGGATGGTACTCGTACAATAATTGATCTCGAGGACATCCTTAATCAAACGAAGGGCCGTCACCCCGTGTTTGTCGCGGACCGCGGTTGACTCATGTTGGGGCTCCGAGATCCAATCCTGAAACAATCGATGTAAGCGATAGAGCGTCAACTCTACTGCGACAAATGGTTCGGAGGACCTCGGATTGCGCTTCAAATCCGAAAGGGACTTTTCCATAGCAGCTAGCGAGGTGTTGGAATCTAGATCGCGGATGTGAGCAGTCAACCACGTGGCCGACTCGGCGAGTTGCTTCTGTGCTTTTTGCGCTAGATTTTGCTCTCGGATGGCATCGGCTTTGGATTTCTTCGGTAGAGCTTTGGAAGCAGCCGGGCGTGCGTAGCTTTGTTTCTGCGGCTGTAGGTATCTTAGTTCATGAGGGCCAATTTCAGCGTACAAATAAAGTCACCTTGGATGGAATTGGTGCCGCTCCAACCGGTAGTATCTTGATCTGACGCAGTGCCGCACCTGATGCACCCGTCAAGGTCGCAGCCTGATCATGCAGCGACTTCATGAACCGTTGGTCAGACTTAAGCTTCTTCTTCCGCTGCCACTCCGTTGCAACCGCAGGAGGCGCCTCGCCTCCGAGGTGCTTTGGTAACAGGGGTTTCTTGTGGTTATGCCAGTGTTGGGTGTCGTTGAAGGGCGTATCGTCATCGAAGTATCCTGTTCTAGGCACTTCCGTTGGAACTTTGCGCGTGTTCTGCTCTTCGTTCTTTTCCTCTTCTTCACTGCTAGTGTCCCACTCGTCTGTTTCAGATGATTGGACGCTGTCCACTCCCTCGTCCTCTTCTGATTCACTGTCTGGGTGGGTTCCCGCACGATCCTCATCAGTAAAGCCACGAATTTCCGCAAGTTCGTTGTCGAAAATCTTGTTGCTGAAGGGAAGTAATCCAAACCTGTTTTCTGTGGGTGGGGAGGTAAAGTCTTGACACGGAAGAAAGTCCGCGGCGAATTGCGAGAATACAGAAACTGACACGGATAATGAAGAAAGTTTGCCCTGAACGGTTTCGGCAATGTCATTCCCCAAGATATCGTGCAGAGAGAGAGTTGGATTTTCTGCGAAGAACCGAAGGAGCGCGATGAACACCCTTACATCAACATCGACGGTTGTATTCAGCAACGTTATGGTTGCCTCGAGGGTGCAAAAAACATCCGGAAGGAAATCCGATATGAGAAGACGTTTAAACGTCGCTCGCACGGGTTCCAATCTTCTGGCTCGAACTTGCGTAGAGAGACGAGGAAGTAGCAGGAGGTGAATGACGAATGCAAAGAAGAGAGCTTTGCCACGCGCGTCGGAAAATTGTGACTGTGATGCCATCTTGAGGACGATGTCCTCGATCGGAAGTACTTTTGGTGTGCTTGAGAGAACAAGAATAACATTCTTCTTTCCCTGTTCTTCAAGATTGCGAGCTGCTGTGGAACATGCATCACGAACAGAGGCCGGAACGGAACTACTTTCTCCATGTGATTTGTACTCGTATACAAAAGAAAGAATCTAGTCAAGCGAATAATCTGAGTTTTTGTTTCTGATCACTAGGTTATGAATGATGCGGACCTTCGAGTCACGGAACTCAGCGCCAGCCAAGAGTGCCAGCGCCAACCCGCTTGATAGAAGATCGCACAAAAAGACACGATGGAGAAGGAGGCGGCGTGCGAAGAAAGGGTCCTCCGAGTCTATACCTGTGTCACCATCATTGACCAGGGTAAACATGGGCTAGGCTAATGAGCGTGGTGATGTTCGATAGCGTAGTCCAACTCACCTTTCGCAAAAACTGGTATTCTTTCCATTTTGGATCTGAAATGCCTGTGAAAGAGTAAACCGAAACTTGGGGTAGGTTTCGTAGGTGATTGAATAAAATTCTACGAGCAAGGGACCTGGATGCTTCGTCAAAGCCACCCACACCCGTTCTCAATACAGCGTGTCGGGTTTCTACTGGGCATCAGGACGGAATCCATGTATATTGTATGAAACATACCATCCCAGAATACGACATCAAACACAGCGGAGCGCTTGATAAACTCGTCCAGTGTACGTTCAAGTATGTGGAAAGCATGCAGAATCTGGAAAGATGGGTCTGAACCCGTAGTCAGACACTTCCTTGAGGAAGAACACGACCCAAAACTTACCGTCTGGTTTTCCCAGTGCTAGCAGTGGATCGTCGATAACCAGTTCGATCAGTGAATGGCCTACGAAGAGGGGACAGCATAGGTCAGTGAAATCAGTATGCAATACTTGCAACGGTACTCTACCATCGATGATGAATGGCTCAATTCCAGCATAGTCACCAAGCAGATCCATCCACCTAGCTCGCCTGCTGGCAGTGTGCCATTCAGCATCGGCCCACTTCAGTGCATCTGGGATCGATAACAAGTTCGCTCCATTCTTCGCGTCCGTATCGACTTGATTATGATAAACCTCGAACTCTTCTAGATCCATCGTGAAACCTGTGACGTTTTAGTGTCGGAAGTAAGATGTTGTGGCAGGTTCAAGCCTAGGCTAGTGTACTTCTGAAAATGGTAACCTGGCCCGTGCGTACTTGCTAATCTCCCTAGTGCTGTGTACGTAACAGATGCCCCACTGGCACGCGCATATACTAAGAGTTTGCTAAGAGTCATCGGTATCTGCCACCCAGTTATCACTAGTAACTGACGCGAACCGCCATACACACGTTCACTGAGGCTATGTACAGCCTGTCCGACTTCAAGATTGTGCTGCACCGGCAAGGACTTCGCTGACAATGCCACACTTGAGCAGTGACAGTGTGCCTCCCCCAGAGACAAAGGTCTGGCTCGCGCTAGCTACGTTGACGGTGACCTGAAGCTTGAAGATCCTCTACATGAAGTAGTAAGTACCTTACCGCCTTCCCCTACTATCACACCCTATCGTTTTTCATGTTCTCTCTGTGGACAACTGCTTTCTAACCAGTCGAACTGACCCGTTTCTTTCAGTCATGGAATGTAGTGTGTCAGTTGACTGTCTCTTCGCACAGTCGTTATCTCCCCTTCAAGACCGAAAATGATGCGTTCCGTCAGTTGACGAAAGTCTAAGATTTCAGTACCGGGGGTTATGTATTTCCTCGACGACCACCCTGACCTGGCAGTTGATGCGAGCCTCGATGCGAGGTACAGTACCATAACAATAAGCTGAACACTCTTGCATTATATGCGGTTTACTTGCCATTCGTTGAGCAAGTATCAGACTCAAAATTGTTGATAAACCTCACAACCTCTCGCCTAACCTGACGACGCAGTGCATGAGAGGATGACTGTCTGACAACTTGGATGTTACAAATACATCCCGGTGTTTTTCGCCTCACGTCGCAAAATCGGTCAAGGAAGTAGTAAGCCCTTGAACTTTTCGCTTGCAGTATGGCATTTGTGGACCTCGGCTTATCAGAGGCAGGTAGCAGATCGAAATTCTTGTTTGCTACGTGGTCAACAGGACACACGTCACCTTTCGGGGAAATCCTGACTGCCACCCCCAAGCCTTATCGGGCCCTTCTCTTGCCGGGAGACGAAATGGCGTAGTGTGGCGTTCTCCGTCAGTTAGTCAAGCTAAGTAATTGCGCCCAAAAGTGTATCGATGAACCACGGAAATGACGCGAAACCACCAAGTTGTCGTTGTCACTGACTTAGGTCATTTCTTGGGGCTGTGTAGGTCTCAAAAATGTTTTCGACCAGTTAGTTCCTCAATTTATCCTGTTACTCCCTCCGCACAACACGTCAGCGTCCTGGATCGTGGAATTTGTTTTCAAGGACACATAACCGTTACATCGCCGTATGTTATGGATGCCAGACGGAGTGAGCGATCATCGGCGGATTCCTGCTGAAGCACGATACTCAACCGTCCGTCCATTCGTGACGAACCGAACAGTGGGAACGTGGGTAGAGCCGAGTTTACCCACAACAACCAGAGGGTCAATCCGATTGGTACTAGCAGCAGCTGGGCTGTGTTCGATGGCGTGTTCCAATACGGCTATCATTGCATCGATTTCGACGCACGGCTTGTCAATTAATCCGTAGGTGTAAGGACGGCATCGGACTCTCTCACTCGTCATTTACATGTACTCATCTCCCACGACAGGATAAGTGACACGTCGCTGATTAATCTCCGTAACTGGTGCGAGTACTGCATGCTGTTCTCATCGTATGTATTAACACATTGGATGTGACTCGGAACCCCGCACATCCAGATCGAATATTCTCCACCTCGAGGACAAGAGGGGCAAATGAAGCTGAGGCCCTCATCCAAGTTGACCATATCTATCAAGGGATCCGAATTCGTTGCAAACCTTTTTACAAACCAATTAATAATAATATACTATATGCATCTGTAATTATAAGGGTAGTCAGGTGGCGAACAAATCTCAGAGATATCTTAGGTACCTCGTCTACCTATCGAGATGGTGAGTATGTACCATCTGATAGAAGATGCAATTAATACATGGGTAGGTTTAAACTCGTATTCGAATCGAAGAGTTGTTATCTTAGACAAACGGTGTCAGGAAGTAGTCCAAGTACTTGACAAGTTCAGACTAGAAATACCGTGTGACTGATCGATGAATCATGCTATGTACAGTTACTGATCAAATTTCTAATCAAGGGGGATCGATCCTTTACACTACAATTCCAATAACGACTAAACGAGCTGCAAAATGCAAGAATACTGAAAGCAACGCCGAGGACGTGGGCGGTGTTCGAGGTCCTTGAGCGTTTTGGCCGCCATTGCATAGCTGTACCGAGCGACGGCCCTTGGCAAGTGAGTTGACGCGGACGACGGAGGCGCGTGCCAAGTAAGTCGACTGGACTCTACTGGAAGATATGAATACGTACATGCATGCACCCCATGTTAGGAACGTGGGTCTGGAAATGTACACCCCTAGAATCTCATTTGGGATCGGAAGCATTGGCACCGCGCCCCACTGACGCAGATAAGATTAAGTTTTGTATTACTCTGACTTGCCAAGCCCGCTTTGCTGACAACCATAGTCCGGCGGTCTGACATGCCAGTACTCCCCAAGCAAACGGTCGATCTACAGTGGTCCTGGAAACAAATACCTTGCATTAGGCCCTGGATATCGCTGCTTCAAGGCACACCAGTCTGGGTATCAGTAGATGACGTAGCAATTGCCCCACTGCATAGCCAATTTATCTTAGCCGGTATTCACAATATTTCGTGGCACATTGTTGGTGTAAGTTATTTGTGTCTCGCTTCTTTTGTAGTAAATGGCTCTAATAGGGGTGACCGCAACTGATAATTTCATGATTCTGTGAGCGCTCAATTCCGCTCGTCGTATGGGTGTCTTCGAATTCCAATTGTACTCTGGTCTGCTAAGCTTGGAAGACAATTTTCATCTACGGGAAATGTTCCCGGGCTGGCGTTTTTTCAAGCCTCCGCGTGAATTGGGACGTGCGCATGTATGTATACTGGATTGGGGGTAATGAACATTGATTTTCACTTCCCTCGAGCGACAGATGGGCCTGTGCCCTGTGCCGGAATTGGCGGCACCATTTATCACTGTTTGAATGCCGCGATTACTAGTAAGGTACTTACTTCTGGCATTTGAATGGTGATTCGAGGCAGTCATTACGGTCGCCCATGCAATTATTCGGACAGCTCGCGATCGGGTGTGCTTCCGGAATACTAATCAAGCGGTGTTCGACGTACGCTTGTCAATCAGACCGCAAGTTCCAATTAACATCCCCTTGTGGTACTATACCGATTGATGGCCGGTAACCGAACCAATCAATGCTATCCCGGGGTAACGGTCCGCCTCATACTCCCAATGGGACCAATTGGGATCATTGCGCTCGTCCGCAACGCCTTGATCACATCATTGATCACGACTACGAGTGACTAGACTAAATGACAGGCACTCTCGATCCGGTTTCTGTGTACGCACCCGGTCCGAAGATAGCAACCCTTTGTTTTTTGGAAGTTGATCTAGTAACCGAATGTCGGATTAGTGTACCTCCAGAGAACTCGACTGTAATGAGATTTCTTCACCTTCGTGACTTATCGCCTAATATATACACCTCTGCATGGAAGCGTGGTCCGAGGTCTTGGGCTCACCAATATATCACGGCAGCACTCGCGCAGCATCGAATATTCAAAATTTCATAGAGACAACCGTGGAAACGCCCTGTCCCACGTACGGGGTAGACCTGGTCTGAAAGGATGACTCCGGATTTTGTCGTATACATGTTTTGGATCGTGGAAATGCGAGCAAGGTCCATCAAGTGTAACCATACTTGTTCCTTCATGAAATAAGGGGAGAGGATTCACTGGGTGAGGTGGAATAAGGTTTACTCCACGACTCTAGAGCATTTGATACCTTAGATGCAACAAGAAAGCCATCAGGACCTTGTAGCAGATAGCGAAACCTAGTATTGCACAAGATTTCAAGCGAACGAAAGTAACGGATCCATGAATGACTCAGACAAGAATGAAACCAGGCGACACTTGCCGCTTGGGGTCACATGCCATTTATCATGACGTCCTGTCTCTGAAATTACCTACTTGATATTACGTGCAGTGGAATGAGAAGCACAATTTGGGTGAGCTTTAAGATTTTTCCCAAATGGAGAGGGATCTGAAGGAAAAGGTCACATCAACGGCGATAAGTAATGACACAAAGCTTACCTCTATAGTGTACCAATATCGACTGACGAAATGACAAATCTAAATTATAGCTTCGAGGAGTGACGGTAACGTCGAATTATTTGCCACGTCATAGATACGCCAGCGAGATGAGGAATGCAGTGTCCAAGCAAAGAAGACAAACCGTCAATTTTTCGGTACTGACCCGAATCCTCGAGCAAGACCGTGTTGGAAAGATTTCTAAAAGAGAAAATTGGTCAGAAGTGTCCGGGTTCCCGGATGGGGTGGGAGTGTTCGTTGACAAGAGGGAGCGCTGTTGCTGTTAGGCAACAGGCTAGTAATGCTAACCTGGCGAGACACGAAACCAACCAGATCATGGTCCGGTAACTTCCCCGGCTATCCCCTTCTGCAATCTTTGCAAACTCGGGATAAGCGGTGCCAGCGGAGCATTAATTTAGCTATTGCATGATGGTGCTTGAGCCCTCTCGAGCTGTTGGGCGGCGCCGGACCGGTTTGGGAGCGCCTGAATGTAATCTTGTCCTGCCAAACCACGAGTATGGCACATTTTACAAGACGGGTTACAATGAATGGTTCTGGTGGCAAACAGACCTTCAATGAAGTTGTCAGGATCCGCTGAACCCAGCAGTTGAAACTCGGTCCAAGCCTGGAGTGGAACCGGCGAAACGGCGCTAATGCAAAGGGTTCCCACGGTTGCCACTCTGTACACTAGTACTACTAGTACTCTGCCAGTGCATGTAAGTACGAATGACTATCTCCCTGTCGACTTGCAGCTCGCATCCAAGTAAACCTGGACAAATGGTTCTCGGTAGGCAGCTCAATGTTCACGTGGGACCAACTTCCGTGAGCCAGCCCAGGGCTGCCAGTGAGCAAGACAGAAAATTTACGTTGGTTCAAGGTCGGAAACTTGAAGCAGAACCAAGTCGTCCAGTCTTGACGCGTTTAAAGATTGGAATGACCACAGGCTATTGTTACATTGGTCATTGGAAATACCCTCGAGGGCACCTGAACATTGACCGGGCCCGTTCGGACCGCTGATATCTAAGATCTCAAAAGGAGCGAACGCCGGAGTCCCACATCATCTTCCAGTTTCCTCCACCCATGTCCACCCACCTGATTAAGCTGAATAACGGGAAGTCCATCCCAGCCATAGGTCTCGGTGAGTTGCCTTAGAATCTCGAGGAAATCAGTTCTGAGTGTAAGTGAAAACACAGGAACCTGGCAGTCCAAACCGAACGAGGTTGCACGAGCTGTCGAAGCGGCTCTTAGGGCCGGATATCGACACCTTGACTGTGCTTGGTACGTTCCATGTGTTTCTTGGGTTTTCCATTGGCAGATCAATATCTTGATGATGATACAGGGCGTATGGGAACGAGAAGGAAGTTGGTCAGGGTTTGAGAGCATCTGGCGTTCCTAGAGAAGAAGTCTACGTATGTAATGGGTTGAACGTCGCTTAGGCAGATTCCAGATTATTGCTGACGTCGTTCTGTAGATCACCAGTAAACTGTGGTGCACCTATCATAATCGAGTGGAAGAGTGTCTCGATCAGACGCTCGCTAATCTCGGGACGGATTATCTCGACCGTGCGTCCGTTTTTACTCGTGGTGTTGTCCACGTAGTGATGTTTTATCACCTCAGTATACCTTGTCCACTGGCCGGTGGCATTGAACCCCAATGGGAATCATCAAGTGTTCCCGACACGTCCCAATGGGAATCGTGACGTCGATGAGTCAAGAGATCTGAGAGATACTTGGAGGGATATGGAAGCGATGGTCAAAAAAGGTCCGGGAAAGACTGTCGATCTTGTAAAAGTGCCTCGGCTAAATCACATCATAGGCAAAGTGAAATCCATTGGTGCATCAAACTTCTCGCAGATGACGCTGGAGAAGATTCTTCCGACCGCTGAAATCATTCCCGCCGTCAATCAAGTTTGTCTCAGTCGACCTTTTGTGGTCTTGGATAATTCAATCGTTTTTTTTCTAGCTTGAACTTCATCTTTACAACCCCCAGCTCAAACTTTTGGACTACTTGAAATCCAAGAGCATAGTCCCTCAGGCATACTCCCCTCTGGGCTCGACAAACTCTCCCTTGCTTGCCGACGAAGTGGCTACAGAAGTTGCGAACAAGTATGGTCTGAAGACCTCTGACATTCTGCTAGGATATCTGCGTAAGGCATCATTAGTCATTCATACTTGGTCGTGGTAATGACTGAGATTGATGTCATAGTTGCAAAGGGCATGGTCGTGCTACCCAAGTCGATCACCCCCACCCGCATCGAAACAAATTTCACAGGTGCTCTGGCTGCACACGACAAGCTGACATCCGATGACGTGACCAAACTCGATGGTGTGGCAGCTAATGGAAAGCAAAAGCGGTTGATCATGCCTGCTTGGGGTAGGTGATCATCTTAGTGAACAACGGAGCCAAGCTAAAGTTATGCCAGGTGTCAACCTCGGCTTTGACAACTGGCCGGCCCCTTAGTAACCCAAATAAGTAGATCGTTGATTCGTAGCATGAGAGTCTGCGAGTGTCATGTAGTAGAACGTTGTGAACGAGTGGAGTACAAGCAAGATAAGAGCGTGCCCAGTGACGACATGTCTCCGAACTGGTCCCCGCCTGCAATTCATGAGGCGCAGCAGAGGCCACAGCAACCGGGTTTGAGCGAATGGCGGCGGCGCGAAAGTTAGAGATATGATTGAGCTGTGGCGCCGCTGAAGATGAGATGAGATGGAGTCCTGGTCAAAGTCTCGGCAGGGTTCGATGGGGCCGGATCTCATTTATCATATTCGGCGACCCTGGGGGTGGTCCTTTGGTGATAGCTTGTGTAAGGCACAAGTGCGAGACTCTCGCATTGCAGGATTACTCCATGCGGCGAGCTCTTTCCGTTTGCTGTCTCGGATGAGCTCGCATCAGCCTAGCAGGAAGGTGCGCGCGTGTGCATGGCGTGAAACTGGGTTTTAGGCGGCAGCAATGACCCTGACTTCTTTTTTTTCATTTCTATTTTTCATCGTTTTTATAACCACGACGCAATATCTCACTCAAGGTGACCGGTGGGTAGTAACGTTACTACAGTTGCGTTTTAGAGTCTGCTCAAACGCAACGTAATGTTTAATAGGTCTTCCTGATACATACATACGATGTTCCTGGACCCTGTGTGTTTCAAATCGAGTCGAGCGTTTCACACGGACGACAAGCTTCTTGGGATCCCACCGTGCAGGGCAGATTCGGGAGGAGATAACGAACGTCATTAGCGATCCAGGCGGGGTTTGTGAGCAAGACAGGCCTACTCATTGAATTACCAGGATGAAGATGCCAGCGATATGAGTCCGTCTTGCTCACAAACCCCGCTCATCTGACACTACTGGCGACGTTAACGCACGGTGTTTTTGATGGAACCCGGCAAAACGCACATGACCTGCCCGATTGGAGCTCAACCGCATGACACGAATCACTACCCACAACCGTCATGATCACCAGAAATCACAGCATGCCCATCAGATCTCGGATTCGAAGGACCGCGTCGACACGGTGCAACAGACCCCAGAAGCCATGAACCTGAGTCCCTGTTGCACCGTGTCGACACTCCAAATTAAGTCTTACACGCAATAACACGTCGCCACTGCCACTTCCAAAAATGGTCCTCCTAAATCAACCAAGCAGTCCGTCGCAATGTGAAGCTCCGGAATCCGATGTCGTATACTTTCGGGTACTGCATTTGTACTTCCGTTGGCTTCGTCCCATCCTGTTCCGGGTATAAAGAACATTCGGTGGGTGCTCCAATCTCCAGGAAACCCCCCCTCCCTACATCCAGTGTTCCCTTGCATCCTCGTCTTACTCAGTTCATCATGCCAGCTTTGAACCGCTCAGGAATTGACCTCGACGAGGTTTCCGATGCCGTTGATCATGGTTGGTCGAGATTGCATCCATGATGGTCATCACTCTTACCGACGCCACAGTTAACACCCTCAAAGGCAAGCACTGGAACGAAGAGTCAGAGGTCGACGCGACCAAGGACAAGAACGCGTTCAGACAGTATAACAGTGCTTGCGAACGCGTCAAAGCTTTCTATAAAGAGCAACATGGTGGGCATCCAATCTCTACGATGCCGTTGTACCTGGCACTCACGATCGATGCAGAGAAGCAAACTGTTGCCTTCAATATTAAGGCTCGTGTTGATTTCAAGAGCCGTAAGCGTGCCCGCATGGGTATCTGGCAAGCCATGGAGATGCTCAATACGCTTGTGGATGACTCTGACCCTGACGTGAGTACCTTACAAGTTGGACCGCTCGTGATTTCCCGGCGCTCATGTCATCTGTAGACGAGTCTGTCTCAAATTGAACATCTTCTCCAAACGGCAGAGGCGATCCGGCGCGATGGCAAGCCTGAGTGGATGCAGGTTACTGGCCTTATCCATGACCTCGGCAAGCTATTGTACTTCTTTGATAGCGAAGGCCAATGGGATGTTGTTGGGGTAATTAGTTCGAGTTCGGCAAACATTCCCAGCACTGACCGTGTCTTCCCAGGACACATTCGTAGTCGGATGCGCTTTCTCAGACGGGAACATCTACCCAGATACATTCGCAGGCAACCCTGACAATTACGATGCTGTATATTCTACAAGATACGGCATCTATGAGCCCAATTGTGGGCTAGACAATGTGATGATATCATGGGGACACGACGAGGTACATTGTCTAATGTTAAGCGATGAAATCCAATCTGAACACCCTCGGACTTCAGTACCTGTATCACGTGGTCAAAGATCAATGTTCTCTCCCTGAGGAGGCCCTAGCAATGATCCGTTACCACAGTTTCTACCCGTACGTGTACTGACCAATTCTCTTTGCATTCCCTTTCTGACGAATACACCGGTAGATGGCACCGTGAAGGCGCCTACATGCATCTGACGAATGCCAAAGATGCCAGGGCACTCGAGGCCGTGCGCATATTCAACCCATATGATCTTTACTCCAAAAGCGACGAACCCCTCGATATTGAGAAGCTTCGCCCATACTACGAGAAGCTGATTTCCAAGTTCTTCCCTCGAGAACTTGACTGGTAGTTTCCTTTCCGATCCACTGGACGATATAGAAGTTGCATTGGCTGACTAGAGCATATCATCGTATTCCCACAATTCAGCACACCCTGCTTCCCAATACTAGCCTTGTTAATTCCCGCTTAACTTATAATTCATCTTCTTAGCTATTATATGCACATACTTCGTGATCGGTGGATACATCTGTACACATACAACGATCAATCACAAAATTTCCGTGGATTTCGCGTTGTGATCTGGCGATAAGATGGTATCATGCTCCACAAACATCCGATGCTCTAATTATAAGTAAAATAAAGGCTCTGTACATCTGGCGCACTTTCTCCTAGCATCCCGAACTTGTACGACAACCATGTCGGGTGGCCATCAAACACAACCCTTTTACTTTGACAAGAAATTCGTGGTGTTGAGCGACTGGTGCGAATCTCGAAGCCTCACGTTCATATTGGCACCAAGGTTCCATTTTCATTTCGCAGGGATGGCACCATCACTACGTGCGACTCCAACGATTGTACGTTATTCGCCCATGATATTGGATTAACCGCAGCACTGAGAAAACCAAAATCAAATGAACCCACCCCTTTCAGACGTGACGGACAATTATGGGATGGGTGCGCAAGGACGAATCGCGCTCAACATGGAGATTCTCGAATATGACAAGAGTGGAAAAACAAGGGGTAAATCGTTCAAGTACGTGTACTCTCCCCCTCCTCAGCGCTCTAGCTGCATTCAGTCGGTTGTGGCCCATCACACGATCTGATGGCGGTGTGATGCGGTGATGGCGGTCTTGGTTGGTACGGTGGGGACGCAGGGCGCATGGTACACCCACCCGGCCACATTCGTGCTCCGTGGGCCGAGGGAGATCCGAGGTCACCGGGGACGACGACGTTGAATGAATTATGAACGGCTCTCTCACACCCATCGCCGCCATCAATTTTTTTCGTTCTCATCACCGTCAGACGCTCACGATCGTGGTAATTTTCAATTCTAGGGATGGGTTTGAGCTCATGCTGGGCAGCGTGTCCGACAATGGGCGTTCGCTAGAGGCTTGCAAGGGGTATCTCACGACGCCTAGCGGTGTGTACCTATTATGATACTCCCAACGCATCGTTCAACCGATTCATTCTATTCTCCATGGTGTCACACGATCATAGGCACGGATGGACGCCGACCTGTGGACTTTACCGATGGGTTCATTGATTTTAAGAAATTTTGTGACGAGAACGACGTGCCCTTTACCATCGTGTCAAGGTATGGAGAAGCATCCTCATTCATTGTTTTCCGTGGCGCTGCGCTCTTCCAGCTTTCCCACACCGCACGGCGGTAATCGTTTGCCGATGCGTTTCTGATATGGACCGGTTTTCCATAGTGGCATGGATGAGCTCATTCGCGCCGTCCTGACGGAGCTTGCCAAGGGCTCCGAGGACGTCGTCAACGACATCTTCATCGTGTCGAACGGCGTCCGACGCGACGCGACGGGCAAATGGTTCATCACATGGCGTCATCCAGATAGGTACGTACGCATCTCCTTTTTGTCGTTTTCCCATTCTCGTATGTCCCGTTTGCCCTCCTGTCTTCCCTTGCGGGTAAAGCGATCAACCCCGAGGGATTGTTGATCCAAACGATGAGACGAACGTTTTGCTTGGACTGCTGCGGCACGCGTAGTTTCTGACAGCGTCGACCCTGCTGTAGTGATTATGGACACGATAAATCGCGCGCCATCTTGCCTTATCAGGAGTATAGAGAGACGCATGGCGGTCAGGGCCCAACTGTCTTCTTCTTTGGTGATGGTGTCTCGGGTATGTCCGCGTTCCCTACATCACCCATCGTCACTCACGTCCCTTTTCTTCTCCCTCCTCAATCTATGCTCGTCTGTCTTTCTTCCCTCCCCCGCTTCCTTTGGCCTTGAAAGACTTGTCTGCGGCCAAACACGCCGATGTCTTGTTCGTCAAGGTGACTGGGATAGACGAGAAAGACAACCTCAAGAAACACTGCGACAAGGCCGGCATTCCGTACATCCCGTTCTTGGATTTCCACGTCGCGAAGAAAATCGTGGGGCAGATCGTTCAGGGAGAGAAGACCAAGGATGACTTTTTGGTTAAGCCGGTCGCGGCTCCCAACTAGAAAATCTCGTCGAGTGTGGTGCTGATCCTGCGTTTGTCTCTCGCGGCGACGGTGAGACGCTACGCTGCATCGCCCTCATCAGGGTAGACACATCTTAGAACGGAACGCAATGCACTTTTCCTTTTGAATTTGCCGCTTGAAAAGCCAATCCGGACAAGCCACATTGGCATCTACTTTTATCCAACGATGGGTGAATCGGTCTCGTCATAATCCATCGACATATCATATCATATCCAGTGCGAACATAAATCGATATACGCTAGAGCAAGAAATGTATTTTATGTAGGGTATGGCAGCATATCTATACATCGACGATTCACAAATGTCGTCGTTTCTCCAAGAGAGAACCCACAAAACCGAAAGAGAACGCGCTCCAAGAACGAAAAAAGGCAAGTATCCCACCTCTACCGACCGCGCCGGCGCCCTCTACCACCCGCTGCTACGACAGCCTGCACTGGCGCTGGTGCCGGCGCACGTCGTCCTCTCCTGCGTGCCACTGGTATCGCTGGCGGGACCGCCCTGGGTGGTGCGATAGCAGGTGGAAGTGCGAATTGGTGTACCTGACCTGCGCCGAACATGAATAGTCCTGGGTCGACGCCGAGACCCATCGGCGCACCCATGCCAGCCCTGATAGCTGGAGGTAGACCCGCGGGACCGACACGGATGTGACCTGCTGGACCTGCAACATTGACCGCGGCTTGACGCGATGCGCGCACCGCTGGAATATCTACATTGATGCTCGCCTCGTCGACGTCTGGCCGGGACTTGCGGAGCTCGGCAAGAGCGCGTTTCGCGGCTTCGGACACCTGGCAAGTGCATGAGCGATGCGATGGACATTGGAGAGAAGGGAAAGACAGGATGGAAACCAGGGTTCAATCAGGCGACGCACCTCTTGATCGTGTCGTTGCTCTACTGGATCCCAGAGATTGCACTTCGAAGGGTCTGCCTTGCCAGCGTAAGGAGGGGGCTGATTGAGCGATGTTAGTCGAATCATGATCATCGATGGGAAGGAGATAGGATACATACATTCGAAAAATGGTCATATCCGTTAATAATCTTGCGACAGATGTAACATGACACGGTATGGCAATTTGGACAAGTCATCTTGTTGCACTGTGTTTATAACAGCGTTAGTGCGAACCAAAGAAATCACATATCATTGTGGGCTGGCCCATCGACACTTACACCCATTTCCTTGATGAATGCTGAATAGAAGGTTAGGATGATACACATCCAAAAAGAAAATCCGCACATTTCTGGCATTTTGGGCAATTACGCATGAGAGCCTGGGCTGTTAAGAGACGTCGGAACAGCATAGGTCAGGAATGAGCTAGGCTTACTCATGGCTTCCTCGATGACATGTTGTGCATCCAGGTGGTTATCCTCTTCCGCCTCTGTCCAGCGTAAGTACCTCTGCTTGAATAAAGTGCGGAAAACATACCCTTGCACGTTTTTGGAAGATGGTCCTATATGTCCAATCCAAAGATCAGTTTCAAAGACCTGACACAATGTACACAAACCGTATAAGAACGGCAAAATTACTTGCCTGCTTTTTACACATTCTACAAGTGATTGCGCTGCATCCGGCGTTTTCGCATCTAAAGAGCTTCTCCATTTCATTTTCGATGACACATCTGTATTCGCAAAACGGACACTCTTCGAGGTTTTCCAAGCCAGCTGCCTCGATTTCTTTCCGTTGCTTGACTCGGTAATAGAGTTCGAGGAGTTTGGAGGAGAGGAACCGACAAAGTTCTGACTCAGGAAATGGGAGTTTACAGCCCGATTGATCCATGCAGACAATATTGGGATTATGCTCGCCAAGTAGATTAGAGGCATAGGAGGTCATGCAGGTTTTGCAAAAAAGATGAGCTTCTGGGCATTGGATCACCTGATCCTGTTGAAGGGTAAGGCACAATTCATGGAAGCGATTTTAAACACAAACGAATGGATACTCAGAAAAACAACATCCACACTCGATACCTTCTCCGTTGTCTTCGTATTCTGGCTCGTTGACAGAAGCTGCCAAAGTTGCGTCTCTCTCGCTGGCCAACTCGGTAACTCTGCGTAGTACCCATTCTCGTTCCTTGCCGAATTCAGGATCCTGTCTTAGTTTCCCTTTACCAACGGCAGAATTGGTCGACTTTAATTTGAAAGGAAGAATTTCTTGCTTAAGTTCATCGGCAAGGAGGAGGTATGTAGACGCGTAGAATCGATTATCGATTAGCCGGGAGCGTATATGCGGTTTCGGAATTCGCGGAAAGTCAGTCATTAGTTGCTCCTACACGATCCTGATGTCAGTAAGAAAAGAGTGGCGCGCTGATGAAACGGTACTGACCAAGGAACGGTCGAAATAGTCCGGTCCGCAATTGTACACGCGATCTTTGCTGGCATAGTCCACCCTGGGCTTGGGAGAGCCTCTGCCGTCTGAAACGCCATCTGGTCCGACCCGTTTGTGTTTACCCTTTGCATCCATTTTTGGATAGGAAGGATTCTCAAAAAGGGTGTGTATCACGAACTCGACGACGTTTCCTGGCTGAGACTCCACGAATTGCTCGATGAGAAGAGAGGCATGAGCAGGCTGGACATCGGGAACTATTTCGAGCACGCGACAGAGGTAGTCATCAAATGGATCGACGGGAGCGGGAGGCTCAGGCTGCGGCTGCACAGGCGCAGCGTCGGGGACATCCTCAACGATGGGGAACTCCGGAGGATCGTCCACGTCCTTCTCCTCGTCATTGCCGGGCAAGAAGAGTGGTGCCTCGATGTCCTCACGCGCTGCATGCTGTGGAGATCCGGATGCCGACGCCGGGTCGTCTGCGAGTATCTCCGCGCACGGTTTTCCAAAAGCGAGCTGCGCGCCCGACGTCTTTGCGGGTGCAGCTGGCTGTAAGCGGATCTTTCTGGACGCAGGGATGTTGGTGTCCGAGTCAGAAAGCTCTATGACCTCGACGATGGAGGGTTCGCGCGCTGGGAGGGCCAAACGGGGTCGTTTTTTTGACGGGCCTGGCTGGCGACTCGCGCTGCGTGTTCGTCTTGACATGGATGAGCTTGATGGCTCTGGGGAAGAAGGGATGTCGATCACTTGCATTGGCCCATGAAAGCAGCGTTGCACAAAGAATTTTATTTATTTTATTTCTCTTATTTCTTATGTAATTACTACGCTCACCCGCAGCCTGAGTCGTGCTGTCGTTCTTCACTACGATCATGCGCTCAGAGTATGACCCACGCAGAGTCTGTCTGAATCCCTTCCCCGAATTCAACTTTGGAAGGTACAGGCGGACTATTGGCATCTACCTCGCAGGCGCTCTCGTACGTGCTCTCGTACAACCATGCTGTGTACTTGACTCATATTCCGCCAGTTTGCACTCGCCAATTGGACCTTCCTCGATGCCGCCATTCTCTCTGCACACGCACACTCTCCCTATGGCGAGCCACAAGTCCCCCCACCAATCCACGTCGAGTTCGTAGACTGGGTCCCAGGAATATGCTCCCTCTTGGGCATGCTCATCATCAACCTCATTGACAAGGACAGGATCAGAGGCGATGACTATGGCGCTCCGGATGCCGTCTGGAGAGCAAGATTATTCTTGTTTGTCGGTTTCGCGCTCATGGCAGGCGGATTGGCCGGCAGTGTGGTGCGTTTGATTTTGGCCCTGGACAGTTCAAGATCTCACTCTACTCGTCAGTCTCTCCTCGTACTCAAATACGTTCTTCCCGGGTACGAAGAGCAATACACGTACTACGGCTACGCCAACGTATCACAGAACGTGGCTCTCATGCTGTCCTCTGTCGTGCTGTGGATCGCACAGAATGCGCAGGGTGAATATGATTACAACCTGACGCTGTAAACCCTTGGATTGTTGTAGACGTGGAGCGCACGATACGGTTGCATCGGATTTACTTTCTCCTGTTAATGCCATTCCTTGCTCGTATCCCAACCGAGTGATCACCGTGTGCACTGAATGTACCCACTCGCTATCGATGGCTTCCCTCATTGGACGACTTGGTCCCAAATTCATCTACTCGCTTGGCTGCTAACTTGTGAACGAAACAACAGGTCTTCCGAGGGTTCAGCCTTGGCCCCTCGGTGAAATCGACATAGGCAGATATTCGCGTAAAATTCACCACAATGAGACTTTTCCATTACCACGTCACCTGTCCTTTCTGTCTCATTTTCTTCATGATCATTCAATCCACTACTGGACAGCTTGACGACTCGACATGCCGTGTTTCGAGAGAAATTGATGCGATAACACGGACAAAACACCGACCGCGTCATTTTGTATGATCAGATCCAGAGCTCGAGAGAATATATGAGATGCTTCTGACTTGTGATGCACGACAGTAATTGCCACACTCCTGCGCATTGTGTCCAGCCAGACTAAGCAGACCTACGATCGACAGCGCGATTGATGTTTGATCGATGATCTCTAGCATCTATTGAGATCAGACCTCAAGCCTCCGGACACTCAAGCACCCACACCCAGACACGCCCTTCGAATCAACAGTGTCGCCGTCGGTCCGTTCACACTGCCAACGCACATCAATAGCATCATCGTTGTCAAGTCACGACGTGGAGGGACGACATCACCTGTTCCATCTACACGTGCGCGTGATCCGATATCAACGCTGGCTGTGCGTCCCGTTAATGCCCCGAAACGTACCCCAGGCTCAGTTTCCATTCGCCCCTCGAGAATGACAGGTAAGCTAACCCGTTGGAGATCATGTATCAGCTATCAGCAACTTATCGCCGCCTGACCTGCACGTTGACTGATCCGATCCAACTCGTGGGCAAAGCGTCTCGAAATGTCTCGCATCGTCGAGAGGCTCAATACCACAGCCGGCTCCGGTAGTAGTTGACAGGATAGTCAAGGGACTAGTTCGTGGGTGGCTCCTTGGCCCGACGCACGTTCTCATTCGGAAGCATCACTGGTCGGACCGACGGCCTTGCTCTAACCGGCGTCCGACAGGTTGAATGGGAACCTCATCATTGGATAGGTCCCACTGGACAGCTCCCACGCAAAGCCCGTGCCGAACCATTCGGGTCAGTATACCAAACCGCCTAGTTGAAGAAGCAGGCGTGAGCGCGTGAATAGGACCGCCCTAAAGCCAAAGCATACTTTTTGTTCCACCTGCGTCGAAAAAATGGACTAGGATGTCAGTTCCCGCAGGGCTAGGAGCGTGTGAGTCGTCATTGGTTCTTGATGTAGACGGTTGTTGCCGAAGTGGAGTTCGCTTCTATTGAATGGACCCGATGAAAAGCAAGCGGGGCGTGTGAGGATGGATTGGGCGTATACCCAGTAGAATCATGGGCGTACGGATAGTAAGACCCGTCACTACTAAGACGGGTGGGCACGGGAGCAACAAGGTGGGCCGAAGATAGTACCCTAGGATACATGCTTCACACCGTTATATTGTGACCAGTGCGCCGTCGAAACGATAATCCGGGAATGAGACACCGAGTTTGAGAGGAGTACATCGACCGCACAGACGAGAGGTTCAAATAAGACTCCAATCTTACACATGGGCTCAGAGGCGAGATACGGGTAGAAATAGAACGACTATCGCGCGAAGACAAGTCGCTTGCGATAAATTTGTACTCCGATGACATGCGGTGTGCGCAGCACGCTGTCCATCGTTGAGACTTGTTCGCGAGAGGCCAATATACTTGGATACGATCCAGTAGTGCGGCCAACAGTGCAAATGGTGTGGTCTGGGCAACAGACGCCGCATCATGTCGCCGGATGTGCATGTGGGCGGAACGTTCGGCCGGACATGAGCCTCGCGGTGAATTTTCCGTTCCAAATGCATCTGCCGAGGTCCTAGGTTCTTTTCGTCCCTGCGTTCAGCGGGATCCGCCTTCTGCATGGAAGGGATGATCAGCGATCGCCCTCTGGACATGAAGTTAGAATGGTCTATCCTCACTGGAGCCAACTATCGTGAATATTGGTGTGATCAAATGTGCGAGTTTGCGGCATATTCGATTATCAGCCTCGTGGAGTGTCTATGGCGCCAAAACAGTTACCGAGGAAGTTCCAGCGGTTTTGCGCACGGGGCACCACCCTCCTGTGAAAAAAAAAGGTTGATCAACGATTGTCCTCCTGTTTGCAACGGATATGAAGCATCGCATACCGCGGTTACCACTCCAAACGGCGCGAAACCTTTGAAGTGCATGGATAACGGATCCGACGAGATGAACGTGCCCTCAGTGAGGGGTACTAGGTAGACTTGGTTCAGCTATGTCACTAAGGTTCGGGTACGTACGCCCAGGCCAGTTAGGTCACCATCCTCTGAGAATCCGACCCCGGGGTCAGCGAAAGATCCTACAGGTTACAAGCAGCTGAGGCGATAACTCCGATCATCATTCGCCACATGTCAGTAAGTTCACAGTTCGATTGCACTGCGTATCAGATATAAGTCTGTGCAATAAATGCTCACATGTGCAGTAAGCATAATAACAGCCACTGATCAGAAGAATAGAATGCGTGATCGAGTTTTGCCAACACTCGTCATTAGCGAAAGTGGCGAGAGAAAGCTGCGAAGAGGATTCATTTGCAGCGCCAATGCAAGCCCGGAGTCTTCAGTGGCATCCAGGTTGCAGTGGATGTGAACGAGTTGGTTCGACTCGACAGGGTTGCATCACCTGAGTTTGATAATAATTGATGAAGTGACGGAAGTACCGAGCACATGGCATACTAGACACCAGTATGTACTTACTTGCTGGTTATTGCCAAGTAACCGGCGGGGTCGCGACGCTTCCTCCATCAACTCCATCCATCTACATCAGCCCATCAGAGCTAGTTAGTCTTGCGCGCAGCAAGGCGTAGAACTCGGCGGCGATGTTTCCATCATTTTCTCCTGGACCGCAGTCGATTCCTCGCTCGGGTCGAGGCGTACGACACAATACTTGGCGTACGAAGAATATAACGAAGGCTTGGCAAAGACAGCCAAGCGCTTCTCGAAATTCGACGTGCTCGGCACGCATAATGGAAACCCGGGCAATGAATCATTCCGCAGTTCGTGTTCGCGTGCAGGATTCTGGAAAACAGGACAAAAGAATCCATTTTGCCAAGGCGGAGTCCTCTTGGACGTTTGTCAATTATCAAACGTCTCGCGTCAATTACGGACCCGATTTGGAACATGGTGCCAAGACACTACTTGGCGCCAGCTTGCAGGTTGAATCAGCTTGAGGTTAACGTTGAACGTTGAGGGTCTAAGCCTGATGAAGGGTTACGGACACCGCTTCCCGCAGAATGACCTCGGCAGCTACGATGAGACTTGGCATTGGCTGAGCCTCCAATGGGCTGTTGGACACCCGTGAGTAGTCTCCGTAGAAACGAAGCCAAGAGACTAAAGGGATGGGGCACAACGGTATCTTGCAAAAGGGGTTTCCTTTGAGGTTGCTGGGTCGACCGTCTCCACTTGATGGAACATGGTCCAGAACAAAGACTCTGGAATAGCCTGAGGTTGCTGACCCGGTCAACGGTTTCCATCTGCTGCAATGGCTTTAGTCGTCGACAAAGACTCGGAATTGGAACCAGCTTGTGACTCAACTCAAGTTTGATCATAAAGTTTGTGGGAAGTCACAATATATTGCGTCGGTATTACCCGGCCTCCCTCCATGATTCTTGTGGTGTCAAAGTGAATATATATCATCCATTTCCGCCGAGTCGTTCCCTGGAAAGTAGCACACACATGCCCGCTGGAAGGCATCTGAATCCGGGCATCTCCTTGTGTCCAAATCTCCTACTTGTTTGCCCTTATCATGATCCCCATCTAGGCGCTGTTATCTGATAAGACGTTATCATTGGTCGTCGTGAGTCTAAGGAACGGAGCTCCACAATTGACCTCCTGATAGAACATTCTTACATGAAACTCTTGTCATCAATACTCCACCTGCTGATGGAAGTGGATTTTCAGGACCCTGCTTTGTTCTGATGGCCCTTGGCAGCATTTGGGTCTCCCTCTGTTGCGATGACTGTTTGCATCATGGATTTACAAACTTTGGACAGACCGGTCGAACAAAAGTTGCCAACTCAGCTTTCTACTTTTACTGAGTCGCAAATCAAAAGAATCAAACGCATCGGGTCGTCGCAGTCAGCGTTGCGACGCGATCAGGCGTTCGAACTTCAAGCTTCACGTGCCAAGGGCCCCGACGGACGGGCCAAGTGCGCCCATCGGTCACTTTGTCGGGGCATCTGAACCTCTACACTCGCTATAACTCCTTGTCTATAGGTGGGAATAGGGGTATTCGCAATGCTGCAGGGGAATCTCCGTTCGGGGTCGTATGCGCTGCTGCACGGGTCGGGGATCACGGTCCCCTTTATAATCGAGGTATGTGAGCCCGGGATGGGAAGGTGCCTTCAGTCCCTGGTGGTGCATATGCTACAGCAAACTAAAAGTAACTCCTTTTCCTCGCGATAAGTGGGGGAAAGGGCCCGGCCGCTTGGTGCATTATCGTGGGTGTTCTCGGATGCTGAAACGTTGCATCCCATCAATCCTGTATTTTCGACCACGTGTAGTCGTTCGGAGTCGGAAGAATGTGTGCGGGTGTGGTGGAGTTGACATGTATTGCGGTACTTTGCTATGAGAGAGTCAGCTGCGGTCGGTCGGTCATATTTCATCGCACTGTCACACTGAGTGTCCGATATGGTGCTGCTGACTGATATCGCACTGTGGCCTAGGCCGGAACTTGCATCCTCTCCGAGATCCTTGCGAATCGCATCAATTGGTGGTGAGGCATTAAATCACACAGCAAGTGCCACTGGATCACGAATCCTCCCGAGATGCCAGGCGATCAAAGCCCGCTAATCCGTATTTCTTCGAAAGTGACAACCATCTTCGATCGACTCTCCCCGGTAGTGGCATGGACCATGTCGGGTCCGAACGGGTGGTGTCAATCCTTGAATTAGCCGCCACGCAACGCATCAGGCCTTGAATCAGGGTGGACATACTTACGGCCCACTCGTGGGGGACAGACACCTTCAAGGGCCAATCGCAATTTCACATACACTGCCGTGTACTCCAGGCACGGTAGTCATTACTACCTCCACGTGCCGACCATACTCTTTTAGGTGCGCACAGGTTCTCACCTGATACCAAGGGCCCTAATCGCGCAAGTCGTACAGGTATACATTAGTACAACTTGGGATAACATGCTTTCATAAAACGTCGGGTCCCTGCGGGGTGAGCAAAGAAAGCTGTTCCTATCAACAGAACGGCATTGCATCACGATGAGGGGAGTTAACGGGAGGGCAAAAGAGTACTTATTATTAGATATGCGTGCCATGACGCAATAGTCGGGTTAAAAAAAGCTACGAGTGTCGTTTCGAATGCCTCTATGCCCTCAACTGAGCGCTATCAACAGCTAGTCGTGGGATTCGGCCGAACTGAGACGTGGATTATCTCATCGTCTGATCATCAGACAACCGAGACAACCGACCAGTAGATGTCCCGGTAACTTGGAAACCGCCAGCTGGATGTAGCATGGTCAAGGTCCTGCTCGCCATCGAGGGGCTGGTACGGTGTCAGCGCCATACCAATTGTGTTGAGACGCCCAGTGCAGACGCAGTTTCATTGCACTCGGACATGATTGTCCGAAGGTAAGGTCCGGAAACCGGCTCTGAGAGGTACATTCCTGGGGTTTACTTTTCGGCGGGGAGTTCTTTGGGATGCACGGTGTTAATTATAGAGCTCCAACATTTCCCTCGGATCGCCGCTGCACAAATTTGGATATACATCAGGATGCCACGCAGCTACTTGTTCAGGGCATTTATTGTGTAGCACTGAAGGGATATCTGATAACCATATGGGCAACGCATTGGTGGAAGACGCGTACTGAGGATGAGATCATGGGTTTCAGCTCAAAGTATGATGGGATGGGGCGATGACCTGGGTTAAGAGCCCAAGTTTATTTTGACAAGGGAGGGCTTTGTCGACGTTTAATGGACCAAGTTAGCCAAGCCATCATGATCGAGCTTCTGAGTCGTCGGTCTAGCGGAACCCTCCTTTAGCCGCATTTGGCAAGAAGTCTAATTATGGACAGAAACGGGAGTAAGTAATATGTGCATGAGACGCCGCGCGGGTGACTTGGTTTACCAGCAGAGTGAAAAAGAGTTTATTTAGTGCCTGCAGCGAAAAAGACTCGAAAGTCAAATAACTTGAAACGGTGTGGCCTTGGCAAACCACGCGCCGCGGCCGCGATCGGCATCGCAGTCAAGTGTAATCCTGCTTTTTTCATCGTGCGGTCTGGCGGAAGTTCTCATTCAATTCAATCATAGGGGAAGAGTTAGCAACACTGTGGATTCGGGCTTATCGCGGGTATGCGGAGAGGTAAATACGCTAGGGAACACTCGGCAATAATGGTTACAAAATCCCTGGAACAATATGGTGCTGGTCTGTGCGGCAAACGGTGTTAGAGCGCGTGTGTGACATTCCAGCTCGGGGGGAGCAGGGAAAACACGGAATGGCTGGTGGGGTTTCGGCAAATCGTGCCGGGGTTTCCAGGGTTCGGTTCGGATTTCAACCAGGCGTGATGCGGCGGCGTGTTTGTAATTATTTGTTCCGTTTTGATATCTAGATTTTCTTCCCCCAAATATAAAGTCCGTCTGCGACGCGACTCACACTTCCCACTCCTTCATCTCTATTCTCTTTGTCGACGTGCATCGTCCTCGCCCAAAAGTCGTCTCTCTGTAGATCCCATCTATAGGGCTTCCCCCCCTTCCCTCCCGCTGTCCACCAGCCCCCTCCAATGCCGGAACCAAACGTCGAAAAGGTACCCGGGCCGCAGGGCGAAGAGTCGCCTGTCACCGAAGCTGCCCCCGAACCAAAGCGTAAAAGAGAGTACAAGGAATTCGGTCACGATGAGGAGAAACCAACCCGTAAGTTCGTCGCTTTTCCGCGCGTCTTCATTTGTTGACCACCGTACAGACGCAAATGTTGACATGTCTTTGGTTTGTCGTATTTCAAATCCGTCTCCCGGCAACCGCTAATCTTCCGTCCCAAAGATTGAGCTCAAGGCCGAAGATTTGTATGACAAGGAGAAGGTTGACCTCGAAACCATCGTCATCGACGATGTCTTCAAACTCCTCCAGTGCGACGAGATTGGTCTGACTACGGAAGAGGCTCGCCGTCGTATTGAACTGTTCGGTCCCAACAAGCTCGAGCAAGAGGAACAGAATGCCTTCCTTCAGGTACCTTGTTCTGCCATACCACATTCGCTTGTGCTCAAATTTGCATTTTCATCGTAGTTCCTGAGTTTCATGTGGAATCCGCTGTCTTGGGTCATGGAGGGTGCCGCTCTTGTCGCCATCGTACTTTCGAACGGTGGTGGAATGCCTCCGGACTGGGAAGACTTCGTTGGTATCGTTCTTCTTTTGTTCATCAACTCGACTATCGGTTTCTATGAGGAGCGCAATGCTGGGAACGCCGTCAAGGCGCTCATGGACTCCCTTGCTCCTAAGGCAAAGGTCAAGCGCAACGGTTCTTGGTCCGAAATCGAATCTGCCGATCTCGTTCCTGGTGACATGATTGCGTTCAAGATTGGTGATATCGTGCCTGCAGACTGTCGTCTTACTGAGGCCATCAACGTTTCTATTGACCAAGCCGCTCTCACTGGTGAATCGCTCCCTCAGAGCAAGAAGACCGGCGATCAATGTTTCTCGTTAGTTTTTCTTTGTGTCTCCGTGGCTTGGTGTTAACCCGCCTCTCATAGTGGATCAACGTGTAAACAGGGTGAAGCTGAGGGTGTTGTTATCTCCACTGGCGCCAACACTTTCTTCGGTCGTGCTGCTTCCCTTGTTGGGCAGGATGATGACACCACCGGACACTTGCAGAAGATCCTTGCCCAGATCGGTTCTTTCTGCTTGGTCTCTATTGGTATTTTCGTCGTCGCTGAGATTCTCGTACTCTATGCTGGCTTCAAGTACAACTACCGCCGTGGTCTCAACAGCATCCTTGTCCTTTTGATCGGTGGAATTCCCATTGCCATGCCCACTGTCCTCTCCGTCACTCTCGCTGTCGGCGCTCAGCAACTCGCCAAGCACAAGGCCATTGTCACTCGTATTACCGCCATTGAGGAACTCGCTGGTGTCACTATTCTCTGCTCTGACAAGACCGGTACTCTTACCACCAACAAGCTTACCATCGACAGGGCCACCATTCGCACTTACGGTCCTTTCTCCGCCGACGATGTCATGCTTCTTGCTGCCTATGCCTCTCGCACGGAAAACCAGGATGCTATCGATGCCTCCGTTGTCTCCGCCCTTGGCGATGCTAGCCGTGCCCGTGCCGGTATCAAACTCTTGGACTTCAAGCCTTTCAACCCTGTCGACAAGCGCACGGAAATCACGTACCTCGAAGAGTCATCTGGCAAGCTTAAACGTGTTACGAAGGGTATGACGGGTATCATTATTGAGCTTTGCACCCGGAACAAGACCGAGGAAATTGAGAACAAACTCGAGGCGGATGTCGAGGAGTTTGCTACCCGTGGTCTTCGTGCTCTTGCTGTCGCCTATGAGGAGTTGGATGGTGACGATCCGGAGGCTGAGGGCAACGGCTTCGAACTCATTGGTCTTCTCGCTATTTTCGATCCTCCTCGTGAAGATACCAAGCAGACTATTGACGATGCCATCGCACTCGGTGTCAAGGTCAAGATGGTCACTGGTGATCAACTTGCCATCGCAAAGGAAACCGGTCGTCGTCTCGGTCTGGGTGACCACATGTACCCGGCTAAGGTCTTGAAGGATGGCCCTCCTCCCGGTGGCAAGCACATGAGCCTCGATGACATGATCTTGGATGCGGATGGGTTCGCTGGTGTCTTCCCTGAACACAAGTATGAAATTGTCAAACGTCTTCAAGGTCTCGGTCACTTGTGCGCTATGACTGGTGATGGTGCCAATGATGCCCCCGCTCTTTCTCGGGCCAACGTCGGTATTGCTGTCGAGGGTGCCACCGACGCTGCTCGTGGTGCTGCTGACATCGTCTTGACGGAGCCTGGGTTGTCCACTATTGTCCATGCCATCCGTGGTTCCCGTATCATTTTCCAACGTATGCGCAATTACTCCATCTACGCTTGCGCTGTGACCATCCGTATCGTCGTCTGCTTCGCTATTTTGGCTTTTGCATTCGAGTATGACTTCCCTCCCTTCATGGTTCTGATCATCGCCTTGTTGAACGATGGTACCATTATGACTTTGTCTGTCGACCGTGTCTTGCCCTCGATGACGCCAGATGCCTGGGACCTCGCCGAGATCTTCTCGTACGCTATCGCATATGGCTTGTACTTGACCGCCTCGACGTAAGCATTTCTACTCTCATTAATTCTCCCACTAATGATTTTCCTTAGTGTCGCGTTGTACAGCATCATTTACAAGACTAGTTTCTTCTACGACAAGTTTGGTGTCACCTTCAATGGATCACCCTTTCCCTCGGGCCCCAATGACAAGCAGCTTCACACCATTATATACTTGCAAGTTGCCATTATTTCGCAGGCCCTCATCTTCGTCACCCGTTCTCACGGATTCTTCTTCATGGAGCGCCCGTCTGTTGCCCTTATGGTTGCGTTCTGCATTGCTCAGCTTATATCCTCGATCATTGCGGCCTATGGTGACTGGGGCTTCACCCAAATTCAGGGTATCTCTGGTGGTTGGATTGGTATTGTGTGGGTTTGGGTAAGTGCTTTTGTATGCATACCAACGTCTTCTCATTGTACTCTAGAACATTGTCTGGTTCTCGCCCCTAGACTGGATCAAGTTCGCGATGAAAGCTACGATCATCAAGAAGATGCGTGAACGTCACGACCGCAAGGTTGCAGAGGCAGCTAGTGCATCTGAGGGTGGTGTTCCCATCACACGCACACAATCTCGCGCCGCCTCGATCCATGAATCCATGTACTCGAACCGTGTCTCATTTATTCGTCGCGCTGCTCGCAAGGTTGGTTTTGGCCGCAAGGTCTCGATGAAGCCCGAGGAATTGCAGCGTTTCAGCAGTATTCAGGCACAGAGAACCGGTGCTACTTTGGCTCGCAACCCAAGCCGAACTGCAGCATAGACGGGCTGCAGCTGGGGATGCGGATGATCTCCTTGCTCTTCATAGCTTTGCGGTCTCGAGAAATAATTGAGCATCGAATATCCGCTTGTAATCTAGATTTTATTCTATTTCGTCCCCACATCGCGCATTCTTTTTTCTCGCTCTCCTTTAATTTCTCTTTTCATCACAAATGCAATGGTCCATATATACGCATAGCATATTTCTGTTGGCATACGTCGGGGGGTGACGGTCTTGTGGCCAGTCGCTGCTTGTCAATGCGTTTCGTGGTGGGGACGCTGTTGGATTTGGATTACTTGAACTCACTCGTTGCTTGCAAGTTTCATTCTCTGTGATTCAGGCGTGTAGAGGCCTTCATCCCCTTTGTTAAACGTACTTGACGTGTATATTACGAGTTTGCACGATTTGCTCCACGTGAATAGATATATATTGTTGAGGTGTCAGAAACTGCGAGTCTTGGTGACCTGCATCGAGTGGAGAAACTGGCAGGTGTGATACATTGTGGATGTACGTATGTTGGCTGGTACGCACGTACGCTTGCTTGCATGCCAATGCCCCCAGTTTCGTCGAAAAGGTTGTTGTTCTAAATTACCGTTTCACACATGTAGAGCTACGTTCTTGACGCCTTGATGGCGGACTCACGGTGGGTATAGTAGGGTACACCCCTGTCGAGTCCACGTGTTCGTTTTGCGAGGTGACGTCGATAACCCAAGCGTTTGGGTTGGCTCACGGTTTTTGTTTGAGTGATGAGATCATCTGACATCAAAATGATACATGGTAGTTCGAGCGCGGACGAGCCGGGTTCGCTTTGAAGGTGGACGAGGTCTCGATAAATGAGGACCCTCGACCAAGTTCATTACCGTGACGAAGGGGAGATGGCGTGGGAACTTGAGATCCAAACTGGGCAGGTGTAGTGGTTCCTCGAGGCATCGGCATGGCAGGATCGATGGAACGAGGGGACATGGAAAAGGAGGGCTCCCTCTTTGTAAGTTGCCAAAGCGAGACAAATAAGAAAAGGGCATGTCGGCGCGACAGCAGGTAAAGGCGTGTCGTGCATTCTTTCGCCCTTGTCTCCCATCTGCACTCACCTTCTCAGTGCTATACGATGGCCTCGGGAAAGAGGACTGCCGAACCAGCTCGGGCAGCAACATATCTCGCCCACAGCTCCACTTTCAATGCCCGTACTCCCCCTTCCACTCCCGATAACACCCCTCGGACCCGCAAGCCCAAATCGAAGAAGAAAAGGGAGGAGCGATACGAGGAGGAAATCCAGTACAACCTTTCCTACAACTTTAGAGGCGCTGGCTCTCGTAGACAGCCGCAGTCCTCGAGAATGTCTGACGAAGCAGGTCGGTCGTCTTCCTGTGCCCGCTGCCCGCATTCATGTCCTCTCCCATAGATTTCCCGCCTCCGCCCACGTACGAAACCGCGACTGCGGTATCGACCCTCGTATCCGAGAACTTTGTCCACCAGGGTGGTCCTCCTCATCCTGGTCTGGTCTCGCCTGCCGTCACCGTCGCCTCCCTTCCCGTGTCCGGCGCTCGGTTCATCCCAGCCGTATCGGACAGGAGCGATACGTTCTCTGTCGACACCGCTTCTCTATCAATACTGCACCGCCCTCCTGAAGAAGACGGTTCCAGCATCGAACTCGTTGATTTAGAGCCGTCCGAGCGATGGGAACTCGACCGTGTGCGGGGCATCCCCTTGGATGAGCGCGTCAAGCGACACAAGTTGCGAGCGGAGTCGAACGGGCCTGCGACTATGCCTCCAGGCCCTCCGTTCACGCACAGAGCTCGCCTCGCGAGTCAGCCCACCGTGTCGCGCAATCCAGGCTCACAGGCCAGGTTTTTGGCCTCCCAGCTGTCTCTTCGCATTCCTGAGAGTCGCGATCGGTATGAGGACGATCGTAATCAGGATAACAATTCGGATCTGTCTACGCCGCCTACGCCCAAGCATCATCGGATGCCGAGCATCCCGGGCTCGCCTTCGCGGTTTTTCCATCATCATGGTCGTTCGCAGTCCCCTCAGCCATCCTCGTCTGTGATTTCACTACTCCGTAATCCCAGTCCGTTCTTTAAGAGCACCCCATCGCTGCTTAACATTTCGCCATCCCATCACGGCACTCCACACCGTACCCGGACGAAATTATTCCACCGAAAGTCAAAGGAGCGTGCATCAAGTGAGCCCCTGGAAGACTGGGAGGTGCTTGAGCGCACTGGTTCTGGAGAGTCTGGCATCGACGACCCATTACCACCACCAAGTCCCCCTGCGACACCTCAGAACACGGTGGTACGGCAATTACAAAAATTGAACCCGCAGGATGTGTTTGGCACCCCACCGCCAAAGTCACAGGTCGAACGCTCGCGCAAAGTGAATACCATACAACTTCCACAGACGGTTGGGCTAGAAGTCAACAGACCTGCATCTCCGCCATTTGTTGCTCGACACGTTCGTCGCCATACGACCTCGAGCCGTGGAAGTCAAATGAGCGCTTCGAGTGCGCCCGTATCCCCCATCTCAGTTGCTTCGACAGCTACCTTCAACACTGCTGATACGTCCTTTTCCGAGAACACGATCGCTAACGAGGACGTTCCAGCAGCCATTCAGGTTCTTGCGAACCGTGAGGTTGCCTCGGAACCTCCTCGTGCGATCGGGAACAGGACTCGTGAGTCTGCTGTGTCTTCCAGGACCCCCTCCAGAACTCCTCGAGTCTCATCGCCGGCCCCAGCACCGGCTTACGAGCATGATCCCGATCTTCCTATTATACCTAACGCAGCGAGTTCTCTCCCTGCACGAGCTGCCACTGAGCGTTTCGTCCGTTCGCCTGATGTACGGGATGAGAGCCATGCTCTCGTGCGGGGAAGATCCCTATCCCGGGATGTGGGTATGCGGAGTGCGCCGGCTTACTCCTCCATATTCCCTTCTGGACCTCCTATGCCATTACCCAATTCGACACAAAGTCTTCCTCCAACCGCACAATCATCTCCTCGGCGCCATTATCCTGGTAGACCACTTCCAGCGACGCCTCCCGTTTCACCTTCTCTCACCTGGCTTCTCGACAAGGGCGTGACCCGCATTGTACCCCACCCAAAGCCCATGGTCTCTACTACGCCCTCTACCCCTCCTATCCCCGAGGGCTTGCTTATCGATCTTGACGACGACAGCCTCGACACCCCATCTCAACCTACTCCGAACCCTGTCACACCTCCCTGTGAGGACATCCTCGGCCTCGATGACGATAATGATGACGACAACGACAATGGGAGCGACAGCGGTACAGTGAGCCCTCCCGGGCCCTTGACCCCGACGACAAGCGGTTTTGCTTCTGCATCTAGCCTCACGCTCTCCACTTCTGCCAGTCGATCCGTAGAGTTCTTCGACACGTCCATGCAAACGACACCGACGTCTGACGTTCCGGATATCAATGGCCTGGTATCCAGTCTGGGTGACCAGGGTATGTCCGATGGGTCTAATTATGACGTGAGTTCTTCGATTGACGACGATCTTGGCTCGAAAGGCGTGAACGAATCTTCCTGCCTAGGCCCTTCTCCTTATTGCGGACCTTCTTGGGCCCGCCACGCCGCCTCCACCGCCGCCGGCTTCAATTCCCTTGCCACCGGTAGAGAGTGATGCAGACAGCATCATGATGGACTCGGAGCCTGCAAACCCTTCAGACCCGTCGTATCTCGTGGGTGAGGTTGAGCTCGTGCGGAGGCGTGTGACAAAGGATGGACGTGTCAAGTTGAAGATGTCTTTACTGGGCGTGGCCGTGGAGAAGTGTGCGATTTGCATGACGCAGTTCAAGGCTGGCGACGCGGGTATCTTGGGTGCCACATGTCAACATGCGTGCGTGTCGTGAATTGGTCGTGGTCGTGGTCCTGACACTGTGTTAGATTCCACGAAAAATGTTTGGAAAACTGGCTGGACCGGAGCCAAACGTGCCCGCTCTGTAGGGAACGCCTTGACACGCGCTGAAAGCATCGGAACCCAACACAATGCGTCGCATCGTTCTCGTGTTTTGTTCTCTTTCTTTTCCTCTTTTTGCCTACTTCTTTCATTGTTGCATATGGACTCGTCTATCGTCTCTGCTCTCATGCTACAGCTGACGCCTCGTTTCATTCTCATTTCATCTGTCTATCACACATTACATTGCACATACATAGGGAAGAAGATAGGAAGGGGGAGAAGACGTATATCGCATGTTTGGGCGAGGCCCATCCGTACTTCATTCTTTTTAATATCATTCCTTTGTTGATGGTGGCGTTCGAGCTAGAAGCTTCAGGAAGGGGAAGGGTAAAGTCGGGACTTGTAGTGGTTGATGGCAGGTGTGCGTGTTCGTGTTCGGATTCTGAGTTCTCCTGTGATCCATGGAGGTAGCGATTGGTTCCGAGAGATCACGGTGGCTGGAACGAAAGGCATCAATTACAATTCATATGAATGGACGTACACTGAACCTGAGCTTGCGCCAACGTGCGTTTTGACGTGTACAATAGGTTGCCAGTGACGATCGATAATGATCAGCGACAGATAGGAGCAGCCAACCTTTCCGTTTACCCTGGACCACGACGCAGATTATGGCCAAATAGACTACAAAGGGTACCAGTGGGATGTGGTCGAGTCCTCGTCACGTCGAGTTACGGAGCGCAGAGCGCTAGACGACCCGGTTCGAGTGATCGCCGACCTGAGATACGGCAAGTATTGTTCGTTCATCACACACTATGACTTGGTTCGATCGACCCGACTCGGTGGGCATTCAAGGAGGTACTACCATTAGGTGGCGTCGTGTCCTGTCTCTCTTCGGATCAGTACGGTCCGGATACGACTGACCCTCATCACTTGCGTCTCGTCAGAGAATGCGTGTGGTGCCTGCAACGCGTCCTTGGCTCGGAGTGACGTACTATGGTGTTGTGTCCAACCTCGAAGTGCAGCGATGAACGCTTAGATGATGGCTCACACATCAGGCATCAATCGCTTCCGCATGAAGCGTCGGAGAGTCTCCCAATACCTATCTTGCCTCGTACGCTCTCCGTACACCTCTCTCTATCCTATACCAAGTCCACTTTCGCTCGCCGTACGCGTCCTCCTACCCCAAATCGTGTCGAACGCTGCTCGTGGATGTCAGACTCTTCTGTCCTCGCCGAGAGTGGGTTAGGAGGCGTGAATCTGCGCTCGGAGACGTTTCGATTATTCCCCCAAGGTCTATGATGTGAGGGTGCATGCGATTGCCTTCTAAGCCGATTCGCGTCCTCAATCCTTGGGCGTCAGGTGCAGGTGCTTAAGATACCATGCCCGAGTTTTCGTACAAGACCGATGTGTATACCTGGAATCACGTTGCATGAGGATACATATATTACAAACGCTCAACGTAACCACATGTGGTCACAAAGTGCGTGATGGAGAGACGCCTACCCTCTGCCTCAACTTTTCCATCTCACGATCTAAGAGGCTGTGACGCCAAATCAACTCCTCTACCTTGTCCAACACCTTATCACGTCCAGGAAGTACGCCGAGCGTCCCGTCGAACCCTTTAACGAACATATGCACAAACTTTCTCGGGACTTCGTAGGCTTGGAGAACGAGAGTGACTGTCTCGGGTGTCACACGGCCGTTCGGGGCTATCAGGAAGATGGCCTGCATGACACAGATCAAGTCCACGATGTAGGCCATTAGAATCCTCATATCCTTCTTGCTGGTCAGAAGAGCGGGGTCTTAATTACTCTACCAAGATAATGTTATTTCCACTCACGCCTCTTGGTATGCTTCATAGGTCATGCGTAGGACAGAAATCGTGGCACTTGCGACGGAGCCTGCCACGGCCAACGTGACATCCCCTGTTACTGAGAGGTTTTTTGCCATCTCCAAGCCCGAAGCGAGTAACGCTCCGAACGGGGCCCTGTTAGCCGGTGGTCAGCCAAAATGCTGTGTCATGCTGGCAGCAGATTCGCGACATACACAGTTGACGGCGAATCAGAAGAGTCACCGAGATTGTCGGTGGGCAGCAAGGCTCCAATGAGGTTGTCATCCATCAGGCACTGTAATACGTTCGAAGTAGGGGTGATCCAAGAGGGGGAAGACATACCTGATCTGGGTCGTAGAAGTTCCAGACAGCGATAATATCCTTGCGGATGACTTCCAGGCATTCCTTCAACGTGTGGCCACGAAAGAAGGCACTCGTGAGGAGCCTCTGCCAGTACTCTACAACCCATCAGTTGCAGAGGCAGACTAACTTTGTGAGGTGAACGCACTGTTCTTTCCCACACTGTGAGTCGGACACGTCAAACAACCGGACTAAAACAGATGATGCCCACGAGGCACGTACGCAATCGATAATTCAATCTTCTCTTTGACATTGACTCGTTGAGCGATAGTCGCCATAGCGCGCGGCGCTGCGTCGACATCCTCTCTTACCATGTTCTGTCCCGTTGTCTTGAAGAGGTCCGAAGGTGTTTCGGAATACCCGTCTCGAGCTGAAGCATCATCAGACACCGGTCATCCACGGCCTGTAATTCACTCTGAGTCACCTGAGACAGCGACAGGTGTGACATCACGCCCCGCAGCTTCGCGCCTTTCCATGTTCTGTCCCGTTGTCTTAAAGAGGTTGGAAAGTGTTTCGGAATACCCGTCTCGAGCTGAAGCATCATCAGACACCGGTCATCCACGGCCCGTAATTCATTCTGACTCACCTGAAACAGCGACAGGTGTGACATCACGCCCCGCAGCTTCGCGCAGAGGCCGGATGCAACATTCATCCATGTATCTCGACCGGCGGGATTCTGGGGTCTCGCCGTTTGGTTCGAGATCCAACCGTATGTCGAGTAGGTCCACTTTTGTGAGCACTATAACAAGAGGAACTGCAGAACATCGGTCACGCAACCATACAAAGTAGTAAAAAGCACGCACTGTCACCGATGATGTCATGTTGATGTCGTAGGAACTGCTCGACACCCGTCTCGGCGAGGCGCCCACCAGAGTATGGTATCTCCGTGCAAATCCTGGTTCTCAAGTGTCAGTCGGACTGATTGGTGCAATAAGCTTTCTTACCAAATCGCGTGAAGCTGATCCTTGAGTGCCGGCATAGCCATTCTTCGTCTAACAAAGTCTTTCACTATCTCAATGTTTCCTTGATCGGCAGCCTCGAATCCGAGGCTGTCGTGGACCACAAATCGTTCGTTCGCCCGAGAAATAAACTCTTTGTCAATGTCGGCAATGCCGCGACTTGTTGTCGACACATGCTTAAAAGACTCTGAGTTGAGGATATTCGGTGCCACGTACTCGAGTTACTCACCACCTCATCCACACCGAACATTTTGTGAATTAACTCCGATTTACCCACCCCGGACTAGAAAGAGGCTTATTCAGTTCATCTCCATACCCATATTGAAGGTAATTACGTTTCCGATAATCAGAATTCGGAATCTAGAATCGGGTCTCAACACACTTAGGTTGCACATGAGTGCTAAAACGTACAGTGCACACGCATGCATCAGCTCAGTCGTCGTCGCAATCAACTCGCTTGATGTTTGAGAGACGAGTTCAGATGGTTGAGAGACGATGCCGGGTGGTTGGCAGACAACACCAGACACTTGAGAGACGATGCCAGAGGGTCCAGCGACCACAACCTCCACCTTTCTGATCTTTTTGCGATAGGCTGTTGGTCAAGTTGAGATCATAAACCACATTAAAATACGCTGAAATCACCAACATTTAATGTGCCCCTCGTCGCGCAGGCATCCCACATCGCGTAGATTTATATCAACAACCACGTCAAACTGCTTCGAAAACAGTGAACTACAATCAAGTGATACAATGATGTGGCCGTCAGATATGACGATACTAAACTGTTGTCAGTCTTCTGTATGCAGATAAAACAAGAGATCTCACAGAGGAGGATCAAACTCTTCCCGGTGCCTTTCGCCCGCACGTAGGGTGGTTTGGATATCCTTCGCTACTTCATCGCTCTTGGTGCTGATTTTTATGGATCTAACCGTCTTGCGGGAATTCTTCGCAAGGTGGATGTCAAGGGCTAGTAGGAATCAGCTGAGCGCAACATTTACTCAGCAACGTGTCTTACTTGACATGCAGAACGTCGTGTTGAGTGAGGTAGAATGATTGTTGGACATTGTTAGTGGAGATATGGTAGAGAGGGAGCGCGGGATGTCGAGGAGAACCTTGAAGAAACTACGGTTATAAGACTGGTCCAAATCACGAACATGCTGTGGGCACGCGGATTACGTTCGGTGATTTGGCGCGTGGCTCAACGCTCGACGGAAGCGCTGGTCGTACGTTCTTCGTCCACCTGAGTACCAACTTATCACGTCCAAGGATGCGTACCACCATCAGGATAGTAACCCGTTACCCTCGAGGTAGAGTACCACGATGGCGTACCTATGGATGACTTTGAACGGTCTGCACGTAGCTGAAGTACTACTATGTAGTTCCATTTGAGGTCCAAAAATACCTGGGGGAACTTGAAGTTGTTCGCGTCCGAACACAAACAAGTTGCACCGTTCTATCAACATTCAAATATTCAACACTCACTATCATCCCCATATAAACCGACGTGCGTAGACGTACGACTCGGACAACTAATTGAACCCCAGAGTCGAAGGAAGAGCGACGCGAGGATGGAACTTAGTACGATATTTCCGACTACGACTTTCAAAAAGGCTCAGACGTGCTGCATGCTCGCACTCATCATCGTTGAGAGTCGCGATCGCTGAGGACAATCGTAATCTAGACAATAATCCAGACCTATCCACCGTGATGTCGCCCCTACGCCCAAACACCGGGCTCGCCTTCGCAGCTCTTCCGTGCTCATAGCCATTCACGATCGCCGTCTCAACCGGCCTCGACATCCAGGATTTCGTTGCTCCGCAACCCCTGCTCGTTCTTTATGGGAATACAATCGTTATTCGTCATTTCGCCATACATCCCGGTACTCCACATCGTACGCACCGAGAGTCGAAGGAGCGTTGCGTCGAGGGAGTCACTGGGAGGTTGAGGTCACTTGTTCTGGAGCCTCGTATCGACGACCCATTACCGCCATCAAGCTCCCCTGCGACACAGAACACGATGGTATGACAACTGCAGGATATGTTTAGGACCACACCATCAATATCACAGGGCGAACGTCCGCGCAAGGTGTACCATACAGCTTCCACAGACAGCTGGGCCAGAAGTTCACAGAGTTGCATCATCCCCCTTTGTTGCTCCGTTCGTGCTCGAGTCGTGGAGGTCGGGTGAGCGCTTCGAGTGCGCCTGCATCTCCCGTTTCGGTTACTTCCATGACTACGTCCTCCGAGAACATGATCACTACCGAGGATATTCCCGCAGCCATTCAGACTAGTGAACTGCGAAGCTACGCGGATCCACCTCGTGCGGTCGGAAGTACTGGCATGTGTCATGGATTTTCTTATGTCTTCCAGGACTCATTTCAGAATTCCTCGCCAGCGCCATCAGTACCAGGGCCAGCCCACGGTCATTACCCTGATCTCTCCACTCTATCACCTCCTAGCGCTGGATTCTCTACCTGTACGGACTACCATTGGGTGTTTTGTCCATTTGCCAGATGTACTGGACGAGAAGTTGTATGGGGCAGGCTTACTCCATATTCCCTCCGGATCTCCCACGCAAATACAACGTAAACTCTTCCCCCTCCCGGCCCTCAATTGTTTCCTCTGCGTCACCGCCTGGTATGGATTCTTGATAGTGGCCGTCTCTACTGCACCGTCCACCCCGCTATTTCCGAGGAGTTACTCTTTGATCTTGACGATGATACCCTTAATACGCTATCTCAACCCACTCCAATCCCTACTGCACCTCCCTGGGAGGGTATATTCGATCTCGGTGACGGCGACAACTTGAGTGCGAACGACAACGATACAGTGCATCCTTCTGGCCCTTAACCCCGAGGACAAACGGCTTTACTTCTGCGTCTACCTTCACGCTTTTCACGCCTACCAGTCGTTGCGTAGAGAGCTGATACGCCGATACAGACGACCTCGATATCTGGCGTTCCGGATATCAATGATCTGATATCCAGTCTGGGTAATAGGATGGGCCTCATTATGACATGAGTTCCCCGATTGATGATGATCTCGGAATGAAATATGTAAATGAATCCTGCTCAAGCTTTTCTTAATGCGGACTCGCCACTTGCCACCTCTCTTTCACTTTACAGTTGACAAGCTGTCACGTGCTGCAGGACTCTGAAACCCTTCTAGACCGGAGAGCTCGTACGAGGCGTGTGATGAAGGACGGTCGTCTCAAGTTGATGTGATGTCCTTGCTGGGCGTGGTCATGTGTGCGCATCGTCACCTTTTCCTGGGATTGCATATGGACTCGTCTGTCGGCCCTGCTCTCATGCTACAACTGGCGCCTCGTTTCATTTCCATTTCACCTGATCACTACAAATCACCCTGTACCTTGTGCACACAGAGAAGATAGGAAGGGCGAAGAGAAGACGAATATCGCACATCTGGGCTAGGCCCATTCACCCTTCATTCTTTTCTAATACCATTCCTTTGTCGATGGTGGTATTTGAGCTGGAAGCCTCAGAACGAGACTTCTAGTTGTAGTGATCGATGATGAGCATTTACCCTCGACCACGTCGCCTCAACTCAATCGGGCGGGCAGAGTCGATAGTATGAAGAGGCCTTTGTGAATTGTGCTGATTCAGGGGCTAATTTCACGTGGTGTTGATCTCGCACGTGACTGGTTACATAATAAACACGCTTGTTCTGCGCACGCGTGTTAGCCACAGCATACTTTGCATCTTTTCTCACCGACTTTCGAGGTGTTAGGCCTTCGGAATGTCCGCATTTACGACCTACGCCAAAATGAACTCAGCGCAACCTCAACGTCGTCCACCTTTTTCTAACGCGATCAACCAGCTGGCCTCATCCCCGCCTAGGCAGGAAAAGGTCAAGACAGCCCCTCCCGATCCACCCCTACCGAGACAGAACAGCAAAACTACACCACCGTCGCCTCCCAAGGTCATCACCGACAAGAATCGCATCTTGGAATTCCACCGTGTCGGATTCTTGGGCGAGGTTCGTCTGGATGCCGTCTCCGACTGACTCCAGTTGACGCCATTTGACAGGGTGGTTTTGCACGGGTGTATGAAGTCAAGGACCCTCGTGGGACGCGCCACGCGTGCAAGGTCGTCACCAAGACGTCTCTCAAGACGAAGAAAGCGAAGACCAAGGTCTGCTTTTCTACAAGCGCGCCGCATGCCTGGCTGCTGACATCTCACTAGTTGTATGCAGAAATCAAGATCCATCGTTCACTGGCGCACCCTAACATTGTCCGCTTTTATGAATGTTTCGAAGATGACGACAACGTTTACATGACTCTCGAGCTCTGCCACAGCGGCTCTCTTATGGACATGCTTCGTCGTCGCCGTCGCTTTACAGAGCCCGAAGCTCGTTTCTTTTTAGTCCAGATTATTGGTGCCTGCAACTACATGCATACCCATCAAGTCATTCACCGCGACCTCAAACTCGGTAATTTATTCCTCGACGCCAACATGAACATCAAAGTCGGCGACTTTGGTCTTGCTGCGCTCATTGAGAATCCTGGCGAGAGGAAGAAGACCATTTGTGGCACTCCCAATTACATTGCCCCGGAAGTGCTGTTTGACACAGCAAATGGGCATAGCTTTGAAGTAGACACCTGGTCTATCGGCGTAATTCTCTATACTCTCTTGATCGGTCGTCCCCCTTTCCAGACCAAGGATGTCAAGGACATTTACACGTAAGTGTGTACACTGCCTCAAGTTCCACGTTCTGAATCGCATTCCAGGCGGATTCGCGACAACGTTTATGAATTCCCTTCAGAGAGACGCATTTCTGCCGATGCACGCGAGTGCATCACATCTATTCTAACACCCGACCCGAGTTTGCGCCCTACGCTTCTCGAAATCATAGCGTCACCCTTTATCGACTACGGTATCATACCTCCCTTTATCCCACTCTCCGCACACGATGCGCCACCTGATTTCCGTTACATCACCCGCCCTATGTCGATCGTCAACCTCGTCAAGATCAAGAAAGCTGCGCTGTTCGATGACGATTCAGCCGTAAGCATGGATGCACCGAGTACGACACCCGCGAACCTTCAACCCGACAAGGGCAGTAACCCTATTACGTCGAGTATCGCTCAACAAGAGAAGGAGTTCCAGAAGGCCGTACAACCTGGAAGTCCCATCTCTGCATTGCTCAGCTCGGCAAGACAACCTCTCGTCATGTCCAACACTAACACCACGAAAGAATCACCGCTCATCCGCAAGCTCCAGGCCGCCAGAGATACTAGATCGTCACCCCTCCGCACTGTTCGTTCGGCGCGCGCATTGGGTGATATCGCGGAGGAAGATCAGGAGGCACCGCGTGGGTTGCGGGAGAAGAACTTTGATTTGCAGAGGCAAAAGGAGCTCGAGTCCCAAAAGGCGCGGATCGTGGCTCAGATGGCGCCTGTCGCAGGACATGGTAACCATCAAATAGAGGATGAACAGGAGAACGTTCCTCCAGTGCACAAGGAGGTCAAGGGTAAGGAACGTGCGCGCGAGGAGCGTAAAGACTCTGCGCCTGCATCTATGCCAGAGGCCGAGACGGAGGCACATCCACGAACGAACGGCTTTGATGCAGCTGCGCGGACGTTGACGTTGGCATTTGATGCCAAAGCGAAAGGCAAAGTGTTTCGCGATCCGCGTGAGGACGTGTGTTTACCGGACGAGCGGGTATTCATCGTGTCATGGGTAGATTATTGCAACAAGTATGGGATGGGGTACGCATTGACGGATGGGTCTGTTGGTGTGCACTTTAATGATAGTACGACATTGATCCTGGCGGCGGATAAACAGTGAGTGCTATTCCACGAGGTGATGATGTGCCCGCTGACACTTGACTAGTTACTTTGATTATATTTCGTCCCGTCGACATGGTCAGGTCTATGTCCGGAAGAACTATTCAGTGTCGGAGTTCCCGGAGGATCTCAAGAACAAAGTGTACCTCCTGAAACACTTTGAGCGGTACATCATGGATCGACTATACGGCGACTATGAGTACACCTTTGAAGATCTTGACCGGACCAGGGGGATGGACTTTGTCCAAAAGTATCTGCGGATGAAGCATGTCATTGTCTTCAAGATGAGCCATGACGTTCTCCAGGTACATTTATTCTCCTTGTGATATTCACTCGCTCAATTCGATTGCCACAGTTTAACTTTTACGATCACTCGAAAGTGATCTTGTCTTCGCATGGTCTACTGGTAACGCACATTGACAAGAACTACAAAATGACGCGGTACACGTTGAGCGAGGTAATGACACAGGCGCTTTCCCCCCCTCTGGCGGATCCGGAGCAAGCCAAGTTCCATCAACGGCTGGTGGATAAGCTCAAGTATTGCAAGGAGGTGTTGACGAGTATTCGGAATGCGAGCGCGGGGCTGGGAGAAGAGGCTGGCACGAGGGATGGCGTGAGCAGCAAGGCGTCCAAGGCGTCGTTGAGGTAACATGGGCAGGGTGTTTAGGTTTACATTGGTTGTATGCGTTCTCACGTGTTTTCTGTTCATTTACCCTCCTTGGGTTGACATCACGCTTTGGATGACATTGCTATGGAGTTGAGATTCCTAGTCCACGGTTCTGTAGATCAGCGAGATAGTATTCTGACCTCGTGATCGACAATTGTCGCCTCGGCACCTGGGGTCGCAGCATGCGGTCTGTCTCATTTCTTGTCTCATTCGAAAGTCGCAAGAAACCATTCAAGTAATAAACAACATATCGTTCACTTCTTTCCATTTGTCACAATAATAATTGACCGACTGGTAGTCCATCCCGGAACTAGAATCGAACGAGACATCTGTCAACCGGGGACAGACGTCCCTCAAGAAGGCTGCAATCACGGCCGGAAATTCAATGACGGATTCAACAAACCACGCACACCAACAGTGACTCGTGATCCCATTGTTTGTACACGACGACGCGACCTGCCAACGGGAGTGCGGGTGGTCGATCTCCGAAAAGTTCACTGCAAGTGTGAAGCTGTCGAGCGCAGGACAGCCGGAGAGTAGCGTGATGAGCCCCAAGTGTGACACCTGCGACGCAATTCCCCATCCGGAGCCCCCGTTGAGGGAGATTTCGGCTAGCCTCGGCCAGCACTGTGTCAACGTATTGATCGCGCTGTCGTCGAGCAGGATGTTGTACATCACATCGAATACGAAGCCATCGAGGTGGGGGAATGTGAAGAGTGGTTGGAATGTGGAGAGGGAAACGTCTTCACGTTCCAGACCGGATATCCAGACGCGGTTCGAGATAAATGTGATCCGGGCGAGCAACTCTGGGTCGCACACCTTCGCCAGTGTACCAAAGAACAGAGACAGCATATCTGGCGTTGGAATATCATCCACCCGGAATGACACCTCTCGTAGCTTGAGATGCATGGCTTTCAAGAGTGGTGTCAAGGTTGACAGTGTGGAGGCTTGTAGGCTCAAAAATCGGAGAGATGTGAATGCGAGGGGTATCAAGCTCTCCAAGTGTAACCGGTCTTGGATGTATAATGAGAGGTTGACCAAAGAGGGGAAACGCGAGAGGTGGGCGATGGCAGCTTCGTCGAGGGAACTTTGACACCGAAACAATTCCAATGAGCGTAGACGCGAGACTACCTCAGACAAAATCTTCCGGCCGTTAGCATCGGTCAATTGACGCGCATCGATGGAGTTGATGCTGAGAGATTTCAACGATGGACAGGTGGAAGTCAGCTGGGTTGATATGTCGGGTGACTGGAGGGCAGAATATGGGAGTACGACATCGACCAGTGTGTGGGTGATTAACGCATGAAAAAGCGGAGTATGTATCTCGGCGTCCAGTTTCTCCCAGTCGATGGATTCGAGATGTGGAAAAAGCGGACCACCGTGCGGGGGATGGGCCAGTGAAAAGATGACATCCATCTCCATCCGTGCGCCAGGGGAAACGTACAAGTGGCGTATTCGAGAGGTGTATCTGAATAAAATTCCCCAATCTTCGAGGGACATGGCTCGCCAGAATGCCTGTCGCGGGTCAATGGATGAGATTAGGCCAGACTTGCTAGAAACACACCACAACGGATCTCCCATAGAAGTTGCCGGGTCTGATGGATACAAGGTCCCGGGGAAGACATCGGATGAGGCATACGATCGAAACCCATCCCGACCACAGGAGATCAAGCGCAGTATCACTGAAAGTTCGACAAGTGTGTGCCAGTCTGGCTAATGTTGCAGTGCCATGGGGTGTGCCACGGACATGACGGAAGATGGCGTGTTGGATCTCGACAATGGCCAAGCATCGATGCATCGTGCTGGCACTAGCCTAGTCCCAACTCGACGAGGGAGTCTGAACTTGAAATCTGGGCGAAAGCCCAAATTAAAGTCCAATGCGGCATCACTGTTTGTACTCAACAGAAATCACTGCGGAAACAAGGTGCTAGCGGTAGTACAATCAGACCCGACAAGCGTTATAATTAGACATCTGTTTTTACCACGCACCAACAAGACCAAAATCAGACCAGCTCGACTTTAACCTTGAGGCCGCTTCCACGAACATGTCTGAATGTTCCTTGAGGGAACAATCAGAGGTAAGTTAGATCCAGGATTCTCGTCCCCCAGACCGACTGGCCCTCAAGATAATAAACAAGTACTAATTTTTGTTCCGTTACAGATTCCAACATCTGATTTTTCGCCGACGCTGTGGGTACGTCTATGCCTTTTTTCACTAAGCCCAACCATCCCACCATGAGCCTCAAGCTCGAGCTTAGCCCAGAAATTAACCAACTCATTGACAACTATCAAAAAAACTCAAAAGTCAGTACATTTGTGTTTTTCGAGCACTGCATCTGACCCCATTTACTTCCCTAGCACCTCAGGGTTATGATAAACAGCCACAAGTGCCCTCTCATCGACCTCGACTCGGATGAGACTGCAACTGAGTCTGAGTCTGATGGTGATATCGTTGTAAGTCCTTGCTTGTACCCTTATGCTAGCATGGTCTTAGTACTCAAAAAGCCTGTCCCTAGTAGCGCACCACCGCTGAAGAGAACAAAACTATTCGAGTCCACCCCTCAGGCTGCCTCGGGTTCTAAGTCTGCAGCAACTGGGGACACATCGATTTTCTCGACATCCAGCAAGACATTGATCAATAGGGAACTGCACGGGTACGGGTATGGATTGGACTCTGTACCCGTGTCGAACCCAGGACCTGCAGCCACAGGTGGGAACTTATAGCAACGCTCGATTGGCTGACACACACTGCGATGCAGCGTCGGATTGACAGCGGTGACACAACCCTCACCCTCACCCTCAGGCTCCTACACCTCATCCGCTCTTCTTCATGCCACCTAGTACTACCTACGTACAGTGACAACGAAAGTGGCATACACGACGTGACGCAACATTGGATTGACACAGCGACGACACAGCGATGACATGGCAAGTCGCGATGTTACACGACGATAACGACAGGACTTCACCTCGTCCTCCTACACCTCACCCTCGCCCTCATCGCTTTCGCCTTGCCTCTCACCTCTCGCCTCACCTCACCTGACAACGATGACGACAACGATGACGACATGATAACCGCTATAATGCGGTTGTCACGTCGTCGTTGCTCTCATCTTCATCCCCTTTGCCTTGCCTTGCCCTTGCCTTGCACCTTGCCTGATGATGGTGACAACGATGGCGACGGTGCGATAACCGTGTTATCGCGGTTGTCACGTCGTCATCATCGCCCTCACCTCACCTCACCCCTTCCCTCGCCTCTTCGCCTTCACCATCACCTCCGAGTCACCTCTCGCCTTGGCCTTTCTGATGACGACGATGCGATAACGTGGTTATCACGTCGTCATCGCATTCTCCCCTCATCTCACTGCATTTGTCTCACGGGTATATACCCGGTGAGATCCCTCTGCCAATCCCACGACTCACGAGAGGCCTACAGGGTAAAGGGAGCGGGAAGGGATGCAGAAGCAGCCTAGTAGGCCTAGGGTAGCTAGGGACATTTTCCGAAGTGGACCAGGCAGAACCATGTACTATAATCAGGGGAAAATCAGAGTTTATTCAACATAGATTTGGAGGTCGGACGGATTGCTAACTTTCCCAATAAGATAAAAATCAGATCTGTTGCTAGTATCTATCTAATTGTCAGAGTCCTCGAGAAGACCTGTCTCTGAAGTCAGGTTTAAGTCTTAAGGAGGAACCTCTTCACACTTAAAATCGATCACAGAACTGTCCTCGCATTGATCTGGTGAGCATCTTATTTATGGGAGTAATCAGACTACTTTTGGATCTCGCCGAAACCCCATGTCCACAGTGAATCTGTCAAATTCCTGGAAATCACTATTACACAAACCAGTGTGCGTGAAAGTCTCTACCTTCAGTTCCCTCGTTCGTGGCAGACGATCAGCTCAGTCAAGTTTGCATCATCATGACATACTAACTTCATATCATCAGAGCTGAGAATATTCTACATCTGAAAACGAACCTGAATGGCTGATTGAATGCAAGCTGCCATGTTATAGAAACAAAAAGTTAAGCATCGAGTGCAACAATTATGGTCAAGTTCCTTGACCAAAAACAGTGCGTCAATGAGTGAGTTCCATTGACGCACCCGAGAATATTAAACTTAGAATCGATCATAGTCCAGCCTGTGAGCTTGCCATATTCCGCTCTGCAGTCGAGGTTGCTCTTTTCCTCTCAAGCTTGCTCAGTTTCCGCTCGTGCGACTGTTTCATGCCTCGCAGGCTGCCCAATCTGCCAGTGTATCTATGTTCGTGCAGGGAATGCATGTCTCAACTACTGGACTTGCCCTGGTGACACGGTGACACTGACACCATCACTTGCTATCACTCATCCGTCGAGTACACCGGCACGTTCGCTGGGTCTGGTTCGGTAAGTATTCGAATGTCTGTGTCAGTGCAAATCCTTATATTGACTCGGATTCAAAGGAATACACCCTAACTCGTTCCTATCCACACGTACTACATGATCGAGTCGTGAGAGAATATTGTTCTTCAGAGGAAGAGTCCAAGACGATTTCCGCACCAACATGCAAGAGAATACCGTGGCAGTATTTGACAGTACTTCGACTAAGACAGAGAAACACCGTGCGTTATTCTGGGACGATCTTTTCTGCCGACATGGGTCAAATGAATATCCCTGGAATCCGTTGTTACACAGCGTGAAAAACCCTGATTTCAGTTCCCTCGTATAGCGACTCAATGGGCTTTGCAACAACAGAACCTTTCATGTCATCAGGTGTGAGAATATGATTCAGCCTGAGAATGAACCTGAATGGCTGATCGAATGCAGGCCGCCATGATGTTATAAAAGCAAGCTTGATATGTCAAGCATCGGGTACGACAAGATTCCCTGACCAAACGGTACGTCGGTAAGTTTCGTCGATGCACACCAGGTTAACGGACTTACAAGAGATCACAGCCTAGTGAGCCTGCCATGTTCCGCTCCGCAGTCTCGGTAGCTCTCGTCCTCTCAAGCTTACTTGCGCTTTCCACTCGTGTGGATGCATCGTGCCTTGCTTGCCCAAACTGTATCTACGACCCCCTTCCAAACGGTGCAGGAAATGCATGCCTCAACTACTGGACTTGCTCTGGTGACGCCATCACATGTTATTACCCATCCGTCGAGTACCCGGGCACGTTCACTGCGTGTGCGTTCACTGGGTCTGGTTCGGTGAGCATCCACATGTCCAACAATGTCTATGCAAATGCTGAGATTGACTCGGATTCAAAGGAATTCACCCTAACTGCCAGCTCGCCCTCCGTTTGTGATGATTCATACATCGGGGACAACTCCAAGTGTGAGCCGAGCAATGATCCGTGGAACTTGGCAACGGGCGCATGCACGGCGTCGGAGGCCTATGTAGGTGAACCCAATAGTAGTCTCTTGTAAACTTTGTCCGAGATTGGGTTAGAGGCCTGGTTTGTGAAATAAAAATGTAGAGGTGATCAAACAGCCATCCGGAGAATGGGACCTACACATGTACCAGTTTCCAGTCGAGTGAGACTAACAAAACCCTGAAAAGAGTATTTGCGCAATAAAGTCCCATTATCTGGCTCCCAGGCATCCGTTTCTTGCCAACTGGGACCAGCTCGGAACTTACGAAAACGCAGATACATATTGGTTGGTTGTCTCTCTGTGCCTCCCACTATGCTCATTGCCTCCGGATGCCTGAGGAAACTGGCACACACATTCCACCATCATGAGAACCTCGTAGAAACAGTTACCAGGGCCTTGTACTGGAATTCGTGTTCTGCCAAGGGCAAGGGAAGATAGGCGGAGCCAAGCAGCGTCGGCAAAGCCTTCCCCAGATCGACCGGGGTGTTGTGACTAGTCTCTAGAACTCCTTCCCCAAGGTCTTGCATATGGGATCCGATCCCCGTCTCATGGCAAACGTGGGTGACTTTGTCACATCACGTCACTGGGTGCAATTTGCTTGACAACCTATTCCGAGACACTCGGATTCCAACGTGCATATGAGAAACGGATGATTCGGTCTGCGTGCACATGACATCTGCTAGAGATACGGGTAATGGCCTCACTGGCAACTAGATTTCGACCTTGCGGCGAAACCCTTGTCGTCTCGTCGTTGTATCTGAGCCTGAGAATGTTTAGATAAGTATGATCGTGGGGGAGGGAGGAAAAAAAAACATCTAGCTTCACTATCAGCCATGCGGCAAGGCAAGTTTCAAACGCTTCCAGATCAAGACGGCGTGTCATCGATGGCACTCATGCTCCCAGTGAGAGTGATAAGAAAGCTCAAGTTCACCGCCCACGATTGTAGAGCACTTACGCAAGCCGAAATATCAGCAGGTCTTGATTCGATAACTATTCATTCACCCAAGGAATGGAAGCGTGCAAACCATAGTGGCGGCGGGCTGTTGTTGAATTACAACGTATGTGGTCCCAGTGCGCCACTCAGGCTGGCAGTGGAACCATGTCCGATCCCGAGCTGGCACCGCCATAGCATAGTAGCCTTATCTCAAGGTGTACCATGACCACGTCGATCTATAGACGGACCAAGATGAACTAGATTACATTGGTGCGTACTTGTGTGTTGAAATTTGTTATTGTACGGCCTGATGCTACCAGTCATTAAACTTGAAGCTTGAAGTCTCGCAGAGAAGGTACATAACTTCATAGTATAATTTGGCAAGTCGACTCGATCGCCCCCGATCACGTCTGAGCGGCTTCCTTTTGACTGCAATCACCAAGGTACCCACTTATGGTCAGTAGGTACGTACGGTGCCACTGCGGACGCCCGTCCTCTTGCTGTGATTCCCACCTTGCTGCATGATATATATCCCGGTTACTATCTCCTTATCATCTCCCTCTCGTCCTGTCTGATTGACCGCCAGATACTCTCATCTTGATTTTGCGCAGGCATTGACTCGATTTCGCCTTTGCTTCTTGATCTATCACCCATTGATTTTGTGTCTGTATATCCCTCTACTTGTTATTGTAAGCTCTTATCTTTGATACCACCATTCTAAGTCTCACATCCGCACAGGTGTCCAATAACCCCGAACTTAGCCTCAATGAAACCCACAAAGATTCGCTTGATCCACTTAAAAACGCGATCCGTGCGTCAACATGGTGTAGATGACGTGCCATGGGACAAAGTCTGGGCGTTATCGCACATCTGGGACAAAGGAGGGGAAACTATGGTTCCCTTGGAAGGTATCTTATGGAAGTCAACATCATTTTCGAGCGAAAGTCGGTTCAATGTCATGTTCGAGAAGGCTCGCCAGATCGTCGAACCACGAGGAGGAGAATACGTTTGGCTCGACGCCGCTTGTGTTCACCAAGAAGATGAGGGCGATAAGGAGGAACAAGTTCCGTACATGGGGGCCATATACTCCAAGAGTGCTGGGACCGTCGCCTTCGGGACGTTGTCTTCCGATGATCGCTTCGTACCAATCGTATCCACACATGACGGTGGCCGTAAGGCTTGGGTGTGCGACTGGTTTGAGCGAGTGTGGACGTTCCAGGAGCTCCAGCTTCCTAAAGTGCTCCTGTTCGTTTCCGGGGATCAAATTCTGACGAGGGACGAAGTCTATCTTTCCATCTTGATGATGTCCCCTTACCTCACTTCCCATCGTCCATCACCTCCGTCGCCCCCAAATGACCCCCACCTTTCAATCCAAGATGTAATCAATACTCTTTCACCCAAATCACGCACAAATACCCAGCGTGCGTTGATGCAGACTAGCAGGCGTGGGTGCAGCGGCCGTCACATTCACGACAAGGTTTATGGAATCCTCGGCGTGCTCTCCCCTGCATTCTCTGGACTGCGGGTCGATTACGGGATCAGTCTTCAACACGCAGTGCGGAATCTCATGACGTTTATGCCCGCCAATGACGTTCTCGACACCCTTACTTTCAACACGCTTTCTCCTTCCGACAACACCCACGATTCTATTCGTTGGTCTGGAATGATGCTCTTGGATACCCCCACGGAGCACCCATCCTACGAGACAGACATATATTACCCCACGAACGCTCTCGTCGTCGTTGCAGGCGAGCCGCCACGCGCTACCACTGTTGTCTCCAATGCTCCACTATGGAACGTAGTGGTTACGAAGTCAGGGGTGCCCGGTGCAAAATCGGCGGACACCCATGGCCGTGCTTGGCCCTCTATCAGTGTTCTCTGTCGATATGCCAAGCTCGTGGGCGACTTCTCTAAGTTAGAGCGGTCGGCAGATTATGCTAGTGCCGTCGGAAGGGCAGAAAGGAGTCTTGCGGCAAACTGGGCGCTGCTCAAGCCTTTGCTCGAGAAGAATGAGGGGGTTTCGTCTAGTTTCCTTCAGTGCCCGCCCTCCATGTCGGGCCCGGGTGGCATCCCGTCCAACAGGCTCGGCGACGCCCGTCTCTTTAACCAGGAGGTCACCGTGCTCGTTTGCAGATCCAAGGCAGACCAGTCTTTTCATTATGGGATCGTGGTGGTGCCCAACGAAGATGGTAACACCTGGCACAAAGTGTGCACGGCTGCGTTTTCTGATAGTTGTGTTGTAGCCACTAGCAGAGGTTGTATAGAGAGTTCGATCGTGATTGGCAAATGAGCACGTAGATAGCTTGCCCGATTACATAACATGTAGTACCGACAATGGCTCGTATTTCGAACCTTTGAATGATTGAAAGTACAAATTAAGATTGGTATATATTTGCAGTACCATGTCGTAGGTTTGGGTTGGGCAATATTATCAAGTGCTGTTGAATATCGATCACGTGACTCGACGCGTCTCATTCGAGTGTCTCGCTTCTTGAGCTTGAATCTCGACAACCACACGCTTACCTGGTCCGAAACCTCAATGCCACCTACGAAAACCGCCAGCTCCGTGCGGCGAACGACCCGGACGAAGGTGACGACCACAATGGATGACCTACCGACAAAACTCGCATCTAAATTAGCGTTGCATGATCCACATGCCTCGCGGAAGCAACCACCCAGGGTAGTAGACCTATCGCCACCCACAATAGAAGATGAGAGAACAGGATGCATGCGCACAGTGAATCTCTCCTTGCAGATTCTGTCGGAAGTGACTCCGTCGGGGTGGAAATTCACCTCAGAGGACACAAAGAACGCTCATAAACCGAATACAACCGCGCGCAAGGTGGAAGACGCGACGAGGACCGCGAAGAAAGCTTTGCAGGGACTCAGAGCGATGTCTCCCGATGATCTGGATGTGGAGCGAGCCGCTTGTAGTATCACTGGGAAGCTCATTAGGTTGGAGTTGGTACGTGGCAAACCTTGGGAGTGCGAACAATAATGACAATTATGTTTCCAGTACGAGCAATCCATTCAGTTTCTCAATGACATGCACCCACGTCTTCTACGTATCGCAGCCGCTGTCCAATTTAGTGGTGAACACCCGTCACCCTTACACCTGCTCGTGCTTCCCCGCCCGACATCTCATGACCCCACTGTACTTACTTTACTGATCACCTCCATAACACACGCGTTGAATGCTCTTCTGTCCCTTCTTTTGCGCCTTCCTCTTTCCTTCTCAGCTGCAACTCTCGTCACTACACTTCAGCACTCAGACTCATTGCTTGCCTGGGCGCCGAGCATGAAAAGTGACATCCCCGAAAAGACCAGGGACGCACTCCTAACCAAAGCATACACCTTTATCAATAAAGCGTGTGTGGCCCTCTCCTCCGGTGACGGGTCGAATGTGGACCCCAAGTCCATATTTCATCTTCGCATATACGCTCTCTCATGCTTGCTATACACCACGTCTGGAACCATCAAACCTTCTACGTTTTGGGATCATGTGCATAAAGCATGTCTCTCTTATGCTCGGACAGAATCTCCTAAGGAGGAATTAGACTTCGCCGCGTGCGTTTCGTGCAGCCTGACGGAGGTCGTAAAGCTTGCGCAAAGCCTCCATGAACCTACGTTCTCAGGGGGCCGATCTTTTGTTCAAATGTGCGAAACATGGATGATTTTCGCTCAAAAGGTGAATCGAGTGGCCGGTTCTTCCCCGTCTATTTGGCTGACTACGATTACGGAACGCAGGGTGATATATCTATTTTGGATTATATATCAGAACTGATGGGCGTTCCCCGGCTTCCTTCATCTTCGAAATCGTGTGGGGATGCACTCGCTTCAAAGTCTGGTCCTCTGACGGCTTCCTATTCGGTCGACAGCCTTGTGGCCCGGGTTGAAGGACTCAAACTTTCCGAACGTGAATGCACGAATGGTGTCAAGGATACATCTCACCTAGTCACCAAGGATACCACGTTGGTAGAATGCGCGCAATGCTGTGGGATTTTCGTCAAAGCAACAGCGAGCCTCGACGGTGAAGGTAGAGCTGTGTCTATTTGTTCAGTCCATGTATTAACTACCTCATAAAAGGCCCAGAACTCACGAGACATGCGAAAGAGGCCGCGGAGGCGGTGCATCGGTGCAGCAACGTCATGTTAAATCTTGATTCTTTCATCTTCCTGGACTCGCAAAACCCATCATCCGCATCACCCCCATCGGACTCTGCATCACATTCTTCGACGAAAGATGTAGAGGTGCAGCGAGCCCGAGGTAAACTCGAGCGGGCATTGGAACGATTGCGACGCGCTGGAATTCGAGTACTAGATGAACCGCGGATTCAAAACATGGATTCACGACATGCTGCAACATCGTTGTTAGAGGTCATTGCAATTACCCTTGAAAGTAGTCTAATGCAGGTGAGATCTCATTTCCGATTGCATATGCCTTTTAGTTTCTGATCTCCCTCCAAGAATGAAGCTTCTCCATGCCGAGGTCCCGAAACGAGGGATACACTGACGTCCCTTGTCGACATCTTTTTCGTCCTTGCACGTTCCCGACTCCATCCCAGCGATTCCGATAGTTATACGCCAGCTTTGAGCTACCTCAAGCGTGCCATCGCTGTAGTTAACTCGGCGCCAACCGAATTGATCGCTACTGAAGACGTTGCCACACTCCTCCGATGCATTTCTGGTACGTTACATAACCTTGGTGGAACGTTGTATGCAGCAAGTCGACTTGGCGGCGCCGTTCGATTCATCGGGGAAGGGTGCGCTCTGGGAAAGCGGGCGTTGGCCATGTGTGGCAATACCAAGCCAGATGGCGAGAGCGACCGAGGAAAGGAGGGACGGCAACAACTTGAGGATCAATTATTCCGGAGATATGAACTCCTTGGAGTCTGCCATTCAAAGATCGGAGACAGAAAGGTGTGGTCCAGTCAGTTCTGCCGGTACTTTGGCTGCTCACATGGGACCTAGCTCGCCTTTGATTGTTTTATCGACAGTGTCCGAACGTTTCCTTATGCTCATTACCTGTCCAGTTTCTATTTGGTCGATCCGTTTGCGCCCAGTGCGCCCCCTCCTCTCAAGCAGCTTTCGGCTATCATTGACAGGCTCACGTATGCGGCGACCTGCGAACTATTCCTCTCTCCAGGACAGATTACTCTACGACATCTATCTCATTCCCCTCCTGGCCGGGGCGGATCATTAATTCCAGAATCAATATCGGTTTTCCCCTCTGACAGCCGATCCAATGCAGAGATCATAGGTACGATCCTTACCCGCCAACTGGCTACGCTAGAGAGCATTGGTCACAAAGATGGTGTCCGCGATGCGACAGGACAGATCTTGGGAGACCTACTTTCGGTATACGATGCGAGTTGGGCACCGATACAACGGGCTCGGGTATTGATAACTGTGCTCGGCATATCTTGGCGAGAGGCGCGGTGTGATGGGTCAGACGGGTCGATTCAATTCGACGTGGACCACGTAGGTCGAGAGGCGCTGGACTTGCTCTCGCGCGAGGTAGGCCAGCTAAGGTTCGCCTGCGTTTCGATTCTTATCAGGACGATAGATCCCCGAATCGGATGATTTCGCGAGTCTCGTTCCGCAGCTAAAACTGGGTACGCACATGTGGCTAGCACTGCATGGGTATCGTCGGTCACCTGCAGGAGCAGAGATGATGAGCGCCGTCGGGACGCACGTGGAAGCGGCCTACAACGTCCTTTGTGGTCTGTTATCCGGGTCAGAGAAAAGGACAGCTTCGGAGGCGAGTCCCAAAGGGGAACCGACCAGTGCAGGCGCAGTGGCGAAAGCGGCAAAATCGAGTAGTACGGGGTCGAAAAGAAGTAGATCAGCAACCAACAGTGCCGGCAAAGG